>JAOPFK010000223.1:0-50868 GCA_026122265.1 Ammodytes dubius | reverse complement strand
TTTCAATTGGTTCTATCTAATATGGGCGCGCCAGAGACACTTATATGGTACTCTGGGGAGGACGTAACCGGATGACGACAGTGACGTGCATGCGACGTCGAAGCCGTGATAGTAAACATCAAAGATGGCTGTGGATATGTTGTGTGAGTTTGAGACTGCTTTGGCCTCGACCCTTAACGATTTGGAAGACGGCACTCAAATCGACTTTCATTAGCAAGTAAGTGGAATGTTCTGTTTTGCCGACCGACAACGGCAAACGTTTAATTTAACAGTTTAACAGCTGTTCGCTAAACGAACGGGGCTTACGTCACCTTCGCTCTGATTGGTTGTAGTGCTATCCAACTGCGTGCAGTGGCATTTGAAATGCACGAGTAGGAGCCGCCCCTTGAGTTGGAAATTACTATTGATCGTCGCCAGACCCTCTATCGTTCAAGATATCAGGGTCAGGATTTCCAGGCTACCAGATTCATGCATTTCACTTTAAAAAGTTAAAAAAAAATCTCCCGGGGGGGCATACCCCGGACCCTCCAAGGAGGGTCAGGATCTCAGCTGGCTATTATTTTCATCCAGCTGGACATTGGAGGCAATAGTGGAAAACTCTGGTTGTGTGAATGATATTTAACATTAGTCAATCATTTGGACAGCGAAAAACACCCGACCCCCCTCCCCCAGAAGGGAGTCACCTTTTTCACCTCCTATGAGTTTGCAGGTCTGCCTATAAGAGCGCGAGGCAGACGCGAGCAAGGAAGTGACAGCATTACTATACATGGAAACATCCGCGTGGTGACGACCTAAGGTTACATGCGAGGTCACAACGGATACAAAGGGTTAGACCGCTCTGAACACGTGACTTCTCGACTGGCTAGAATAGTGTTTAGTGCTCTGCACAGACACCCCAGACGGTCAGCAGGAATACGTCGAAATGCATGTAAGTCATTATTTGATAATTTAGTATGGTTAAGCATGACTATGAATCATCATAACAACGTTTATAGGTCATAAAAGTCAAAAAGCATCATAGGTCCTCTTCAAGGCACCCATGAAAGCCAGGAATACTTCCTGGATTGTTGCCCTGCGCCAATGAGCAGCTTTCATAGGAATGAATGTGCTTCACGTTCCAACGGTTTTCAATCCGCTGTCCATTTCTTTATAGGTCTTTTCCAAGGTTGTCTTTGCTTTAATTCCCAGATTCGGACATCGGCAGGTGGACTGCTCAGAAATAATAAAAGGGGAACACAGAAGAATGGAATATCAGGTAAGCTGCAGTCATCAACCGTGATGAACTTCGCCATGAAGAGGGCCAGTGTCTGCTGAGCCGAATCCAACACGGAACAACTAAAAATACTGCCAGCTAAACTACTTCTTCTTGACGGTAAGTTAATATGTTTGGCAGACAACTCAGTTGGTTAATCTACTATGGGCCTTCCCCGTGTTTATAAAATATTTTGCAAGCTGGATAATGTTGGTGTAGAATCCTAACCGTTAGCAACAATGGTATAGCATACTAATTTGCTAGCTCAGCTAGCAAGGCAGGGAGTGGGACACGAGTCCACTTTGTAAAATAACCAAGTAACAACATGTTTGTATGCATTCATCACTGAAAGAACACATTTCTCAAATCATCCACACCAGTGTTTCCCCCCAGCGCTTTATAGTTAAAGGCCTACTTCACCGGTTTGAATATGAAGGTGTATTGAATTCTGAGATCCTATGTAGTATAAATGTGCAAAAAAAATTAAAATCGGTTCATCCTAGCCTGAGAAAAGGCAGAAAGAGTGTTTTTTTAACCCTATATTTCTCCTTCTCGTGACATCACAGAAAGAGAAATATAGGGTTAAAAAAAAACTTACTTTGTAAATATTACTGTGATGTCACAGTAAAAGACATCACAGTAATATTTACAAAGTAAGTTTTTTTTAACCCTTTTCTCAGGCTAGGATGAACCGATTTCAATTTTTTTCGCACATTTATACTACATAGGATCTCAGAATTCAATACACCTTCATATTCAAACCGGTGAAGTAGGCCTTTAAGGCGGCCGCCTTAGCAAAACCAGCCCCCCGCCTTGACTACTGACCGACCAAAAAATAAATAAATAATTAAATCTTTCATTTTTTGTGCTGCACAATTAATGTACTAGCAAGCGCGATGTGTGATTTTTCATGGTCAGAAATGCGCGAAAGGCCTTGATTTGCGGTAAATAAATGTGCACATGTCTCCAAGCGTTTCTCTCTGCTGCTCTGTGTCGGGGGCTCTGCGCGCGACTACAGCATGTACACGGGAGGGTAAACGAGCAGCAGCAAACCCACATTTAACCGGTGGCGATAATAAACGCAGTGCGGTTCTATGGGGATATTTAGCTGAACAGAAAGAAGTGCTCTGCAAAGCTAGACTAGTTTAAGACTCCACATCACCGTGGCAACACAACTTATCGGCTCATACAGCGCAGAGAAAAGTCTGATACATGCATGAGAGTGATGGCCCAGGCACCTTTCAGTAAGTTTACAGAAGTGCACACTGTAACTGTCTTTGAAATGCATTTAGTCATTCTAAGGGGAAAACACATTGTATTATTTCAATTATTGAATTATTTTTCAAACAGCATGCTTGTGTAGGCCAACAAGATTTATTTTTCTGAATTTGAAACTGCTTTATTTTTATGTTTTAAATTTGGAAATACATGTTCCAAAACAACCAATAACCTCTGTATTTAAAAAGAAATCAAGCAAGTAGGCTAATAATAACCATATATGAATTAATCGCATCACAGTGGCCCTCATTTATCAACCTTGCGTAGACCAGAAAAATGGGTGTACGTACATTTCCACGCAAATCTCGGCATTTATCAATATGGACGTGAGCGTAGGATACGCTCGAATCCCATGCCAGCTCGTGTACGCAAGTTTGTAAACAGCATGGACTCGCAGTGCAGGCTGTGCCGGGTAGCCGATGACTTTGTTGGACAATTATTAGAAGGTAATACAAATGCAGTGTTTGCTCAGACCGAAATAAAGATATTAATCACTTAAAATTGTGCAGCTTATGGTGTGAAACTGAGTAGGAGAGCTGATTCAATAGTGTGCACACCGGCCACTTAGGAGCGCTGCATGGGACTGCGTAAGGGCAGTTATCTTCGACTTGGAGCAGCTGGGGGGACACTGAGGCATGGGGGCTGCATTCATTCAAAATGTTAGCCTAAGCAGCCTATTAAATATGTAGTAGGCCTACACTGCTCTTTATGATAAAAATATACACGGCATAACATTCAGCTTAACATTTTATTTATTTGAAGCAGTTTTACGATGTTAGTTCCTCTTTTAATGTGTCATTGATCGCTGAAGCGAGCGATTTATTTCCACCGTTAACCGGCACGTTTTTCCGATCTGCTGGTGGAGCAGGACAGTGGGCGCTGCCGGGTCGGCTTGTGCAGCTGACGGCCGGGCTGACCAAGCGCATGCTGTCATGAGTAAACCGCAAAATGTGTTATTTTTAGTTTTTAAACCCATTTTGAGTAGGCTAGTGCTATCTAAAAGGGCCAATACATTTTAATCATTCTGCAGACGTGTATTTCTTTTATGGGGACCATTATCGGACAGTTGGTGCGTCTTTTTCTCCTGTACCACTTATATTATGCCCGCACCCCCAGCCCAGTTGGTTGCATTTCAGAACAGCAACACGCTTTTTTTAGTGGCGATTTTTGAGTCAGACCACTTTTTCTTCGTCTATTCAAAGAAATGGCGACATATAATTGTATATGCTGTTTTATAGCATTTGAGCAATAGCCATTATGTAAACCTAAAATGCAAAATCCTCAGCTGGAGATCGTTTGTTGTCAACACCAACGCTGTTGACCGCAGCAGTTATTTTCTTCCTAACCGCTGCCTTCTGTCGTTCTTCAATGCCGCTTGTAATGCTCCGAAATGAAACTCTTTATTTTTCTACTTTCGCTGTTATTCTGTCAATTTCTACTTCAGATAAGTTCCTCTTTTGTGCCGTAATGCGCTTATCCATGTTGCAAAACCTCTGGGCGAGGCCTCTAAACTGAGAAAATATAGGGGCGTGGTACGATTGTTTTCAGCCGCCGCATTTATCAATAATGGCCTGGCGTACGCCGAGATTGGCGAGATACGACTGTTCGATAAATCGTAGGGAGGTATTTGCGCCAGAATCTGCACCAGTTTCCACGCAAGTTTGATAAATGAGGGCCATTATGCCTATTGTCCACAATAATCTCACAACAGCCCCCCATCCAAAAAGGAACTTTAAAAAGCACTTTGATGTGCATACACATGTTAAGTGTCATCTGGTTAGATGATAAACTCACTTTTAATTTTCATATAAAAAATCTTGTTTGTCGACTACGACAAAAAATTGGCTATTTTTATAGGAACAAAACCACCTTCCCTTTATTTAGTAGAAAAAGGATTATTGAGGCAGTTTTCATGTCTGTCCTTGATTACGGCATGCATCACATTCATGTCTTAAACTCCTGGACTCTGTTTTTCACTCTGCTTTAAGGTTCATCACAGGAGATGCTTATGACACACACCATTGTGTTTTATATGAAAAGGTTGGGTGGTCCTCCCTTAAAGAGAGACGTGACGCACATTGGCACATTTTTATTTAGAAAGCCTTGACCGGGAAGCTTCCTCGTTATTTAACAGAAATGCTGCAAATTTCAGATGGGCTTTATCAGACCCGCTCCACTGACATGCTTATGCTTTATGTCCCACAAGCCCGGTCTGAGCTGAGAAAGACAGCTTTTAGCTTCAGTGCCCCCGACTCCTGGAACAACTTACAGCAACAAATTAAACTAAATACCATATCTTTTAACCAATTTAAACAAACTATCTTAAATCTGCCAAACTCTACCTGTAACTGTTTTAATTAGACTATATTGTACTTTCACCCATTTTAATTGCTGCCACTCTTCACCACTATGTAAATGTTTCAATTGGTTTTTTTTTTCTCTTCACCTTTTGTTGTGTATTTGATGTTTTTGCATTGAATATTGTTTATGTATTGTTGTTTTTCCTTTGAATTTGCTTTGAACTCGACATCATTGTAAATGAGGGTCACCCCTCAATTGGTCTCTCGAGGATAAATAAAAGTTAAATGAAATGAAAATGAAAAAGTGTATGGTCCATTATTTTTATTTAGTGTGTCTGCATGGTATTGCACCAAAACAGTATAATTTTTCTTTAATTGTAATTTGTACCGTCTGCATGTTTGCACAAAATGCGCACATAGCAAACAAAATTGCACAACTGTAAGGTCAGTGTCATTCAAATAAACGAACTATTTCATTAGTGCGCATTGGCATCTTTGAGCAAAATAACCCTAAATTTCTTTTTCGCCTCCTGTACGGCTAGACAGTGACCACCTTGACTAAGACATTTCCTGGGGGAAACACTGCACACCATTCAATTATAAGCCCTTGCGGCATATTGACGGAACAACATCACTCCAATATGCCGGCTTTGCTTGCTTCTGTGTTATTTACACAGAACCAAGCAACGCCGGGCCTGCTGGCGCATCAGCAGCCCCTTTTACACAGCGTTCCGGAATGAAAGAAGTGCTTGTAAACAGCGTCAGGTGTGACGTAAACATTTAGCGCTGCGCCAGTCAACTGTTTCACAACAACAACACTGCCCGGTGAATTTAGAGCAGAAGTGCTGGGGCTTTCAGTAAGAGGGCCGTATGTTACTGTCCCCGTGATGTGCCGGTTGCTCTCGCTACGCGCAGAGTCTAACATCTCTGGGACTGTTAACCAAACTGACAAAATCACTCTGCACACTGCTTCACCTTTGTGTGTGTGTGTGTGTGTGTGTGTGTGTGTGTGTGTGTGTGTGTGTGTGTGTGTGTGTTTGTTTGTGTGACAGGTTGGCTGTGAGCGAGTCTCTTTGTGAGGGCAGCGATCTGCCAATCAGACACACACACAGTGTGTGAATTCACGTCGTTCCTTTTATTTGGTGATTTTTACGGGACATCAGGCCGTCGTGGGTTAATGTTAAACACGTCCTTCAACTGCTAACATGGTTGCATGTTTAGAACGTAGGCTATGGAACGTCAAACGCCCCCCTGTTCCGCAACAACAAGCTGGCCGCATTTATACAGAGAGGTGGAACTGATTGTGTCGGCAATCTTACTACCCCCCGAGGTAGTAAAATTCCCTGAACAATCTCTCGCACCTTACTTCCCCCGTTCCGCAACAGTCGCATTTATACAGCAGGGCGGAGGGCCGAAATTCCGGCATATTCCCGGCTTTCACTGGCTGTAGCTCCTTTTACACAGAGATTGCGGCATAGTGACGGAACAGTTATTTTTATTACTTTTGTTACCATTTCCGTTATCACTGTTTTGTCATGGTGATCATTATTTAATGTAATTATGCACTGCAGTGTATAGATGCAAAGGTGTTGTGTGGACTCCAGGAAGAATAGCTTTGGCTATGGCCTCAGCTAATGGAGATCCCAATAAAATACAAATACAATACAAACATCACTCCAATATGCCGACTTTGCTTGCTTCTGTGTTATTTACACAGAACCAAGCAACGCCGGCCTACTGGCGCATTTTACACAGCGTTCCGGAATGAAAGAGGTGCTTGTAAACAGCGTCAGGTGTGACGTAAACATTTAGCGCCGTGCCGGTCAGCTGCTTTACAACAACAACACTGGCCGGTGAATTGAGAGCAGTAGTGCTGGAGCTTGCACTAAGAGGGCCGTATTTTACTGTCTCCACGATATGCCGGTTGATCTTGCTACGCGCTGAGTCCAACATCACTGGGACTGTTAACCAAACTGACAAAATCAATACGCTTCACCTCTGTGTCTGTGTGTGTGTTTGTGTGACATGTTGGCTGTGAGCGAGTCTCTTTGTGAGGGCAAAGATCTGCCAATCAGACATACACACAGTGTGTGAAGTCACGTTACTGTAGGCAGAAATAAAGTGTGGATATACGCTCAGATTTAGGATAATAATAGAGGCGGTGATCCGGTCGCAGCCTAGCCTAGCTTTCCCATTGTACATCTTCCCCTGGGCAGAAATAGACTCATAAACTTTGCAAAGTGAAGCGCGGGGGTTTGGATTGAGCAGCGGACTTTATGACCAGCTAGATTATACGCCGTTCCTTTTATTTGGTGATTTTTACGGGACATCAGGCCGCCGTGATTAATGTTAAACACGTCCTTCAACTGCTCGCATGTTTAGAACGTAGGCTATGGGACGTCAAACGCCCCCCTGTTCCGCAACAACAAGCTGGCCGCATTTATACAGAGAGGCGGAACTGATTGTGTCGGCAATCTTACTACCCCCCGAGGTAGTAAAATTCCCGGAACAATCTCTTGCACCTTTCTTCCCTCGTTCCGCAACGGTCGCATTTATACAGCAGAGCGGAGGGCCTAAATTCCGGCATATTCCCGGCTTTCACTGGCTGTGTAAAAGTGGCTATATTCTAGTATGAAAGAAATGAGGTTTTTAGTGAGTGCATAAAGTATATAATCATGCACATTGCAGCTAACTATAGGTTTTTACAGGTTTAGCTGAATAGCATGTGTAACATGGTTGGTTGAGTTCGTGTTTAAATCCAGCTAAAATGGTTCAACAGTGCCATCTACTGTCGTAAACGTGTACCTGCACGGAGTAGTTGGGCAATGAATTCTGGGAATTCTCCAAAGCTATTGAGAGAATTCCACGAGGTAATACGTGTGTTGAGTCTGTGCGCATATTTAATAATTAACTATATGAACTGTAGTTAGAAGTTGAGCTGTTTAAATGTAAAGTAGGAATATATATGTTAAAGATACGTTTCGCCATGTTTTTGCTTGTTTGCAAGTCGCCTTTTCTATGTTTTATTGGTCGGGAAAATTCCTGTTTTAAGCTAGCTCACGTTATGTGCCGTCTTTACAGTGAACACACTGCTTGTCCGTGCCCACGTTGATGACTCTCTCCGCTGTTGTTTTCTATAAAATATGCAGGTATGTACAGTAGCTATGTGTTACTTTTGCAAGGTGTTTTAATATTGTGCAGCTCAAATATTGTCTGCTGGTTTATGTGTTTTATTGTCAATTGGTAATACATGTTAAGAGGTTACTAAAAATATGGTAATAGCAGGTTAATGCACTTATGTGAGCTCCGTGAAATGAAGAATGTATTTTTGTTATTATATAGGACATTTCTTTATTGTTTAGAAGAGTGAGACTTCTGTTATGCTTTATTTATTTTATTTATGTGAACCAAATACCACTATACGATCACACTGTACTAGTTAAAAAGCTATTGAGAGAATTCCATGAGTGAACACACTGCTTGTCCGTGCCCACGTTGATGACTCTCTCCGCTGTTGTTTTCTATAAAATATGCAGAGCCAGTGCCATTAAAAACTGCTGTTGCCAAAACCTGGGTTCCGAGACGTTATTGTGCGAGAGACCGACCACAGAGGTCACATTGGTGCCGTGACTCGTCCATGACCACGCCGGACCGGACAGACGTCTTCTCGCCACTACATCGTTTTGGAACTGTGTCCTTTTTATTAAGTGTGTTTAAGTGCCAGCCTAGTTGCTATATTTAATTGAGTTCTTAGCTATAACTGGTGACTTTTAATTACAACAATGAGCTTCAGTAACTATTGTAACTCTGATATTACTCCACTGGGTATTGGCAGGGGTAGAGGGTTACATAGCACCCCAGTCCCATTTTCTCTTGGTGATCATCATGTGGGGAATAAGACATATTTTGGTGATGATGTAGCGACACCTCACAGTGAACCTAAAGTTGAGTTATGTCCACCACAATGCACTGACACATCACTCCCAGCCCCTCCCCATGATGATGTTAGACTATTTGACCAAATGAGCACTATTGTGCAGCAGATAGGACAGCAGTTGGCTGATAGCGTAATGTCCCACCTTAACACATCAAGCCCCAAAGCTGCTGCACACACAAGCCATGATGAGTCTTGCAATAACAAAGAGTCCTTCCAGAGCCACACACTAGATCACTCCAAAGTCCAGCTGGTCGCACAGAGAGGAGTTAAAGACCCACCTGCGTTTCGAGGGGAGGGCTCGGATAAACTGGATGTTGATGACTGGGAGGACTCGATGAAGAACTACATCAATAAAAGTGGCGTGCAGCTGGAACATCAGGCCGAGGAAATTCTCGTCCACCTGAGAGGCAAGGCAAAGGATGTGGTGAGATATGGGATAAGGAATGGTGAGATTGATGTTAAGCGTAATCCACATGCAATCTACAGGCTACTGCACAAACATTTTGGCTCAAGCCATTGCTCCCCTGTTCCACTGGCTGACTTTTACTCCACTTTACCAAAGGGGGAGGAGGATCCATATGAATATTGGATAAGACTTAATAGAGCTGCTGACGATGCTGTAACTTCTCTCAAAGAGCAAGGCAAAGTATTCGACAACCCCAGTGTTGAAGTCACACGTATGTTTATCAGACACTGCCCCAACAGAGATTTAGCCCTTACCTTTAGGTCCAAGACGGTTGACAAATGGTCCACACGAGAGGTTCAAGAAGTGTTAGATGAATATCATCTTGAGAAGGGAGTAAGATCTTCTGCAGTGAGAAGTGGAAAAGTAAACATGAACAAAGTCGAGGTTTGTCCTAACACTACGCCTGTTTCAGACATCCCAGAACAAAAGCAAGCTGTGAGCCAAGACGCCGGTGCTCTGGAGAGGATGATTGGAATGCTGGAGAAAGTGTTGCTGCAGAGCCCTGGTTACACTCAAGCTAACAAGAGACCACAGAACAGGCCGCCAAGGATTGAGGGCTTGAATGAAATGCCATGCAAGCTATGTAAAGACGGCTCTCACTCTGCCCTCACACACTGTCGCGAGCACAGGCTGTGCTTTCTTTGTTACTCACCTGACCATTCACGTCGCAACTGCCCCGAGGGAAGACGCCCTCCTCTCCATGGTCAACAGGGAAACTAAATGATCTGCACATAGGGGAGGACAGTGTAGATCAAGTAAGTGAGCCTCCCACCTTGAATATGACAGAAATCAAAGATTATGACACCTTATGTGAGACCTACAGCAATATTTTGCCGTCACATAAAACAATGATTGTACAAGATTTGCAGAGACTCTCAAAAACTGACAGCCTATTCTACACAAATGTTACCACTGCTAATAATCTGGTCCTGAGAGCATTAGTGGACAGTGGTTCTATGGCATGCACTGTAAGTGTGGCAGCTGACAACAAACTTTCCCAGTCCATCCCCGACATGAAAAAGAAATCAGCTGAAGAGTTTGTCATTGTTGGTTGTGGGGGCAACCTTGTCACGCCTACCGCCATGTATGACCTCATAACATCAGTGTATGGCTATAAAGTGATAATACCAGTTCTGGTTGTGCCAGGCCAGACTGATGAAATGATTCTTGGCAGTAACTTAATCAAGTGGCTTATCTCACAGATGAAGGAGACAGTTGGTGAATTCACATCTCCTGTTGAAAACACTCAAGGTGATAATCTGCCCCATTTAATGTCTCTGTTGTCTGACATGGATAAATGTGAAGCCAGAGTGACGCCGAACAGGATCGGCACGGCTAAACTTAAAAGATGTGTCACTTTACAGCCGATGTCTGAGCATTTAGTGTGGGCTAAGTTACCTGCTTCTGATGTATCTGCAGTGGGAAAAACAGTTGTCATTGAACCCACACAGTCTAAGGCCAGACCTGCACAAATTCTTGTGGGGAGAGTTGTGACTTCGCTGTCAGGAGAAGGCTGGGTTCCAGTGAAAATACTAAATCCAACTGAAAAGCCACTCACGCTTAAGAGAAATGCAAAGGTTGCCGATGTGTCCCCATGTCTCTCTGTGCAGGACTTACCGGAACCAGAGCACGTCCAATCCAGTGCGCAGCACACACACAGTTCACCTCCTAAAGCAAGGTCGGAGGAAGAAATATCACGCATCTTGAACGACCTTGGCCTGCAAGATTTGGACCTTTTATCCTGTGAAGTCTCCCCGGAGTGGAAAGATAAACTGCTGTACATCATTGAACAGTATGAGAACATATTCTCGAGGCACAAAATGGACTGTGGTGAGGCAAAAGATTTTGTACATAGTATCCGTTTAATGGATGATAAGCCTTTCAGACTTCCATACAGACGAGTCCCACCCTGCCATTATGATAAGCTCCGCACTGCCATCAATGATATGGAGGAATTGGGGATAATTCGCAAGTCTCAGAGTGAATATGCATCTCCCCTCGTCCTGGTTGTCAAGTCAAATGGTGATCTCCGCATCTGTAATGACTTCAGGTGGTTGAACGCAAGAACTGTCAAAGACGCACATCCATTGCCTCATCAGACAGACACTCTCGCTGCACTCGGTGGAAATGTGTTCTTTTCAACAATGGACCTCACCTCCGGGTTCTACAATGTCAGGCTGCATGAGGATGACAAAAAATACACAGCGTTCTCATCCCCCTTTGGTCTACATGAATATAACAGGATGCCTCAGGGTCTCACAAACAGCCCTGCTACTTTCATGCGAATGATGATGTCCATCTTTGGTGATGAGAATTTCACAAGCCTGTTATGTTACCTGGATGACCTAATGGTTTATGCTCCATCTGAACAGGTCGCGCTCCAGCGGTTGCAGATGGTTTTCTCCCGCCTTTCGGCCAACAATTTGAAGCTTTCGCCTAAAAAGTGCCACTTTCTTCGCCGGTCTGTCAAGTTCCTGGGGCACATCATATGTGGAGATGGTGTTAAGACTGACCCGAGTAAAGTGCAGGCTATTAATGACGTGCAGGAAGCTGACCTGATGGAGCCTAATGGAGAGACACCGTCTGCAAAGAAAATCAGATCCTTCTTAGGTATGGTCCTCTATTACCATCACTTTATTGAAGGTTGCTCTGCCAAAGCTAAGCCGTTGTTCAGCCTCGTGGCTGAACCTGCTGCATCACCCAAAAGAGGAAGGGGAAATAAACCAAAGTTCAAAAAGGGCCCAGTTAGACTGTCACCATCTGATTGGACTGACGAGTGCAGAGAAGCTTTCAGGGTTTTAAAGCATGACCTCATGCACAGCGTTACACTAGCACATCCTGATTTTGAATCCCCATTTATCCTTGCTGTTGATGCCTCCTTTGATGGTTTAGGAGCTGTCCTCTCACAAGTGCCTCCTGATGGAAAGATTGCCAGACCTGTGGCATTTGCCAGCAAAACTCTCTCAAGCTCGCAGCTTAACTACCCAGCACACCGTCTTGAGTTTCTTGCTCTTAAATGGGCAGTCTGCGATAAATTTAGCCATTGGCTAAAAGGAGCTCAAAAGTTCTCAGTTTGGACGGATAATAATCCATTGACGTACATCTTAACTAAGCCTAAGTTAGATGCATGTGAACAGAGATGGGTTTCAAAGCTTGCTGCTTACAGTTTTGACCTGAACTATGTCCCTGGCCCAAAGAATGTTGTCGCTGACGCACTAAGTAGAGAGCCATTTGTCCAGTCATGCATGAGCCACCGCCTTGTAAATGAGCCATATGCTTTGTTGCAGAATCAAGTCAGTGGGTTGTTGGATAGGACAGTACAAGATGCGTTCAGATGTACTACTAACTGTCAGATGGTTGTAGATCAGTCTGAGGAGGAAGCTGTTGTCACATCACCATCCTCTCATGGATCACTGTCTTCACAGGACGTCTCAGCTGTGTTGAATGCACATGACACTGGAGGTTTAAGCCAAGTCAGAGGCATTGGACCAGATATTCCCCAGCTCGCTCCTGTCGACCAAACTGCCTCTATGCCAAGTAGTGAACTGGTAAATCTGCAGGAGCAGGATGATGTTCTGGGCAGAGCCCTCTTTTATGTCCAGCGTCACAGGAGGCCCAGTAGACGTGAACGTGCTGGTGAGCCTCGTGGTGTGCTGAAGCTGTTACGACATTGGCCCAAGCTCTCCATAAAGAACGGTGTGTTGTACAAAGTGAAGCGAGACAAACAAATGAACATGACAACTCACCAGTTCGTTGTCCCAAACGCCCTCAAGGCACAAGTCCTCAATGGTCTCCATGACTCCGCTGGTCATCAGGGGCAGGCTCGCACGCTCGCACTTGCCAGACAGAGATTCTTTTGGATAGGGATGGAGCAAGACGTTATCAATCATGTCAGAAACTGCTTTCGCTGTGTGGTTGGGAAAACTCCAGAGCCTAAAGACCGTGCCCCACTTGAAAGTATTTGCACCTCCGAGCCTATGGAGCTTGTATGTATTGATTTTTGGACTGCTGAGCACACTGACAAAAAAAGTGTTGACGTTTTGGTTGTCACGGATCATTTCTCTAAACTGGCACATGCTTTCCCATGCAAAAACCAATCAGCAAAGCAGGTTGCCCGTCGCCTTTGGAATGACTTCTTCTGCATCTATGGTTTCCCTAAACGCATTCATTCGGATCAAGGAGCCAATTTCGAGAGTCAACTCATTAAAGAGCTCCTAGAAGTGGCTGGTGTCCACAAGTCACATACCACCCCGTACCATCCCATGGGAAATGGAGTTGTGGAACGCTACAACAGGACTCTTGGGAACATGATCAGAGCCCTGCCTCCCCACTCAAAGGCTAAGTGGCCACAAATGCTTCAAATGCTGACATTCTGCTACAATTGCACTCAGCACGAAACAACTGGTTTTGCACCCTTCTTTCTTATGTTTGGCAGGATTCCCCGGTTACCAGTTGATGTTTTGTTCCAGCACGCCCTCCCCAGCAATGCTGTTGTTGGTCACAATGAGTTTGTCCTCCATTTGAGACGTGACCTCTCTGAAGCTGCACGCATCGCTCGGCAGAACAGTCGCACAGAGCAGGCTCGTCAGGCGAAAAACTACAACCGCAAGGCAAGAGGATCTCCTCTCACAGTTGGTGACAGAGTTTTACTTGCAAATCGTGGTGAGAGAGGGAAGAGGAAAGTAGCAGATAAGTGGGAATCCACAGTCTACGAAGTGACATCTGTGAAGCCTGGAATCAATGTCTACTGCATCAAGGATCCTGTGACATCAAGAGAGAAAGTTGTTCACAGAAACCTTCTACTCCCTGTGAGTTTTCTTCCTGCCGGAGATGATGATGAGTTGAGCTGCCCTTCTGTTGATGGAAGTGAACAATGTGAACCAGTCGTTGATGTACAAGACAGTGTGACAAAGACACGTAACTGGCTACAGCAGATGGATGTTGCAAGTGATGTGGAATCCATAGACAGCCAGCCTGATTCTCTTGTTACAGCTATGAGCGATTCACACTTGGAGACCGAGCTTACTGTAACCCCACATACTGTGTACGAAGCTCCAGAGTCCTCTGATTCTGCTGTACAAGCTGAACAGTTGCCTTCTCTTGTACTACCGGCTGAAATCGTGGCTTCCCAAAATGCAGCCATCCCGCCCTCAGCTGTGGCAGATGAACAGTTCCCCTCCCCTGAACATGACACACAACCAGTCATACTCACACATGAACACACAGTTTGCACACAGCCACCACCCATTTGCACTAGGGCAGGTAGACGTGTTAAACTTCCAGACAGACTTATTTGTGAGATGAATGAACAGGTTGTGGATGATTCAGTATCAACAGCTGATTCTTTCTTTTCTTTTGTCAGAAACATGTTTTCGGGATAGTTTCCTGCAGTTTTTTTACTCACGCTAGTGCCTGTCTATGGTGACTTATGGTTATCCCTGTGAAAGAGCTAAGTTTATTGTACGAGAGGTGTATACGGCATCTTTTTAGTCTATGTTTGTGAGGGGTCTGGCCAATCTCTTGCTGACATAATTCCAAGTGGAAAGTTGTTGAACTGACTTTATGACTGAATATGCTCTTATGGGTAGCTACATGTATTTTTTTTTCTCTCGTTATTGTGCCCCAATTTAGCAGGATTTAAGGGGGGTGTATGTAACATGGTTGGTTGAGTTCGTGTTTAAATCCAGCTAAAATGGTTCAACAGTGCCATCTACTGTCGTAAACGTGTACCTGCACGGAGTAGTTGGGTCATTAGGGCAATGAATTCTGGGAATTCTCCAAAGCTATTGAGAGAATTCCACGAGGTAATACGTTGTGTTGAGTCTGTGCGCATATTTAATAATTAACTATATGAACTGTAGTTAGAAGTTGAGCTGTTTAAATGTAAAGTAGGAATATATATGTTAAAGATACGTTTCGCCATGTTTTTGCTTGTTTGCAAGTCGCCTTTTCTATGTTTTATTGGTCGGGAAAATTCCTGTTTTAAGCTAGCTCACGTTATGTGCCGTCTTTACAGTGAACACACTGCTTGTCCGTGCCCACGTTGATGACTCTCTCCGCTGTTGTTTTCTATAAAATATGCAGGTATGTACAGTAGCTATGTGTTACTTTTGCAAGGTGTTTTAATATTGTGCAGCTCAAATATTGTCTGCTGGTTTATGTGTTTTATTGTCAATTGGTAATACATGTTAAGAGGTTACTAAAAATATGGTAATAGCAGGTTAATGCACTTATGTGAGCTCCGTGAAATGAAGAATGTATTTTTGTTATTATATAGGACATTTCTTTATTGTTTAGAAGAGTGAGACTTCTGTTATGCTTTATTTATTTTATTTATGTGAACCAAATACCACTATACGATCACACTGTACTAGTTAAAAAGCTATTGAGAGAATTCCATGAGTGAACACACTGCTTGTCCGTGCCCACGTTGATGACTCTCTCCGCTGTTGTTTTCTATAAAATATGCAGAGCCAGTGCCATTAAAAACTGCTGTTGCCAAAACCTGGGTTCCGAGACGTTATTGTGCGAGAGACCGACCACAGAGGTCACACATGGATAAGATAAGATAGCCTTTATTGTCATTGTAAAGTCACCTATACAACAAAATTGGGAGTGCCAACTGAAGGTGCATGACACACTCAAAAAAATAAAGTAAATAAGTTAAAAGTAGCCAAAAACAAGACATAGAAATAACAAGAAAAACATTTGGAACAAGACAAGGACAGGCAATGTCATAACAAATAAATATAAAAGGCCGTTGGCATATTGCACTTTGTAGAAAGTGAGGTATATGTATGTCTGTTTAGTGTTTTATGTGAGTGTTAAAACATAAAGGAATTGTGAGGACACAAAATATTTCAGCCAGGTGGTGACTGATTCTCTCACTGCAATCAGGTGTGGGTGGCACTGATTGGCTGATTGAACCCAGGTGTGAAGAGGTTATATATGCCCTGGGACCCCAGTGCTGTGTGCTGCTCATTGTCTCACCTTCAGGCCCGCTTTTTATTGGCCCGCAGCCAATTTTAAAAGTATAATGAATATGGCCCTTTTTAATTTTTAAATAATTTAAATTCATTCATTATATTACAGAGAAATATGTCCCATAAAGAAAAAGTACCAAGCCCAGAGGACAATGCATAATATTTTATTTTAAATTAATATAATCATGGAAAATCCATGTGTCCTTCTTCAATAGCTTGTAATTCATCTGGAGACACAGTGTCTCCAAATAATTTTTTCATATAAAATTCTTCAGATTAAGCCTCTTAATATCTAAAAGAACACTTAAAGGCCCTGGCAACCCACAGACATAAATACATGACATTAATGTTGGGTTTCTCTATAAACTGTTTACAGTCATCCAATTAAAAATAAATTTTCATAAATATTATAAAATGTAGTCTAAAAAAACTGCTTTTTTGCTGTCTAGAACATTTTGCAGGGTGGTGTGGGCGTGGCCAATAACGTTCTGCAAGGGAACGTTCTCTCAGTCACAGCGCTGAGCAGGTTAAGCCCAGTTCAGACCAAAGATTCACCACACAACGAGACGCAAACTTGAAAATGCTGCACATGCTCACAATGAGCCTGTGACGGTAGATGGTTTCCCTAGCAACGGTGAATGCTCTGGCAGAGCTGAGAGCGCAAGCTCAACATTGCTTGCAGAAAGTGGCCTAACTTATTATTATTAGGCCTATATAGGGTTGCAATTAGTTATAGGCTATTTTTTCCCACCACAACCGCAACCTATTTAATTGAAACCGGTGTCAGTGTCACAATAAAAATATGTCTCTCATATTTATTGTTATCTCTTATTAGTTTATTTCCCATTTAACTAGCAAAAAAATCTGCTATCTATTTTAGGCATATGCATTTAAAAAAAAATAGGATAGGAGTGGGAGAGAGAGAGAGAGAGAAAACGGAGTCTGATTATGTTTCTCATCACGTGAGCTGATGTGATATGCGGTTTGAATTAAGAGCACAAGGAATAAACTCGTAAAATATAAAAAAGACAATGAAATGAGTTCAAACCAGCCGGCCAGTTGGATCCTAAGCATGCAGGCTAACGTTGTCCAGACGGATCAACAGTGTGGAGACCCGCTGTTGAAGTAGCCTACGCTACAGGCAGCCGCAGAAACATATTCTCAGAAGGGAGTGCTGACAAAAAAAAAGCTCTGCCTGCACTTAAATAATAACTCGCTACATTGATTTAAAAAATGCATCACCAATGCAATACTGTTACATGCAGCGGTGACACATGCCGTAGGCTATTGGGCCAATTATAAGACGGGGTTTCCCCCTGGGAATAGGTCGTAAAAAGTCGTGTCGTTTTATATTCGGGGGCTAATATTCAGCTTCCAGTTATGGACTGACCGTTACCAGAGCGATCATCAGCTTAAGGGCCTGTGTCCAACTTGTGTTTGTTTATTTATTTCCGGGTGGAGCACGAGCTGCGCAATCAGATGCGGCCGGACAGAGGTGTGTGCGCTTGGATAGAGAACGATGTGTCGAGAGGAAAAAGAGGCACGGGAAATGGCCAAAGAGCTCCACATCCCCAGCACTAAATTCAAAGCCTTGACTTATTATGTTGCGAGTCGACGTGTCAGAGGCATGAATCGGCGCAGCGATCGACAGTGGCTTTTCTGCTGTGGCAGGCGTAGTGAGGAGAGCTTGCCAACTGTGCCGTCCTTTTACGCCCCACCTCTGCCATCGTAATGTTCAGATTTGATCATTTGCATCAAAGCCCTTATGATAATAAGAATGAGAGGCTTTATTTAAACGTTGTCAATGCGCAGGTGGTGATCATATTAACTGTGTCGGCTGTAGACTGAAACTAATGGAGCGAGGCGGTTGTTTCACTTTGCAGTTAGTCGCGCAATTTGGAGACATGTCTCTGTGTAGGCCTATCAGGTCTCGGGACACAATCGGATCGCGAAAGCCTGTCCCCTCTACAACGTTAACGTGCAGGAATCCCCGGTGATCATTTAGTCTTAAACCACATAGTTTTTCTGCACGGCGGCTCGGCGAGGTCTCACTGTGAACGTCACCATCACAGTGTTTCACCGGGTGCGCGCTGCTTCGCTCAGACGGGGCTTTGAGTGTAGGCTCAGGCGCAAAGAGACAGTCTGTATCTCTTGCGCGGCACCAGAGAGATTGTATAGATTTGTTTTTTAGAACGTGTGACGTCCCAAGATATTGACGTAAGCCAAAATTCGAATCAGAAATTTTCAAATGGCCGTCCCAATGCATTTTAGAACGGAGATCCATCGCGTGACGTCCCAAGATATAGCTCGCTCTAAGCTAAGGCAACATTCGAATCAGGATTTTTCAAATGGTCGACCAACTGACATGACAGTATGTTTGCGGGGGGCTAACAGATATTCCTAAAACCTTTCATATACATATAAGCACTGATTTTACCCCCCAAATAACATAGTTACAAGGATTTAGTGGATTTGGGTTGCCAGGGCCTTTAACATACTTAAAGTTGTTCCAAAACAACACACTTAGTATGCACTTGATAGGGATGCACCGAATATTCGGCCACCGAAAAAGGCAAAATAAGTAATTTTCGGTTTCGGCCCGAAACAGTTAAAAAGCCGAACAACATTACCGAAAATTGGCGAACTAAATGACAATAAGGAAATATGTTTTTAAAAGAGCTGCGTGCTTGTAGAGAAAAATAATTAGTATGTCTGAGAGTCGAACCAGCAACCCCGTATCCATCTCAATTACTCTGTGTCAGAATCTTATCAGTACGCCACCAATTTGGTGAACATACAATAACAACAGTTTGTTATTATCACCATTTAAAAAAAATAATAATAATAAAAATAAAAAAATCATGTAAAATGAGCGAATTGCAGTTCTATGTCCACCTCGACTAACTACGTATAGGCTACAATAGCAAAATGCTGCTGCTTTCCTTATACATTGACTATAGTCAGTCTACCCCAGGGCAGCTGTGGCTACTCTCGTAGTTTACCACCACCGGTATGACTGTGTATGAACGAATTGAACCAGGAACCATGTAAGCGTCTTTGAGTGCCTAGGCAATAAAGCGCTATATAAAACCTATCAATTATTATTATTATTAATAGTGTAATGTGATATCAGTCACATCCATACAATAGGCTCCGAGTATTGAAAAACACATTAGTGATGATATGAACACGGTATGAAACACGGTAGTAGAGTTAATTCACTAGTTAAACTGATATCCCAGTAAACCCCAGCTAACACACACCTCCACGCGTCAATGGTTACACACAAATAGCTTACCACAAACAACATTTTACTAAAAGCGTATGGACAAATAATCACCAATCCTTCTGAAGTAGGCCTAGGCCTAAATCTGAATAATAGCGTTACATGTACAATTTAAAACTGATAAACCATCGACAGTCAGATAGCCTACTTGCTCCATATCCTCCCAAGCCTGTCACCACCAGATAATCCAACACATGAACCAGGAGTAGGTCTCTATGTCGCATTCATTTGTCGGTTTATTTTAAAACATCATGATAAAAACTGTTTTCAGTCACATAGCCTACCCAAAGTATGCCATACACACAGTAGGATGTATTCAGTAGCCTACGAAAGAAAAAAGAAAAGTCTCCCACGCAACGCGTTTTCCGAATTTACTGTCCTCCGATTTTCAAACTGAGTCATACAATCTGGACGGGTTCCGAGTAATGTATAGTGATGAGTGGGGAAACATAGGTGATGCATATTAAATACGATCGGTGGTATTTGTCGATGTGCTATCACAAACTAATCTGGTCGTCAGACGTTGCCACCACAGCCAACAGCTGGCTCCAAGCTTCGTGCTGGTTACGCACACTGTGACACAAATCTTACCTCACATTGTATATTCCACTCAAAGGCTATGGAAGTGTAAACCGATATTAAGTAGATCGGATTCTTATGGCCAACATGAACATATTAAACATTTGACGTTTGCGGGGTTTTGATCAGGCATCGACGGAGCTACCACCACCAGCTAACGGCAGCCCCGTGAATGACACCATTAGTTCATCATTTAACAGTTCTTTCCCCATAACATTGACTTCTCTTATTTTAAATCCGTCCATCACTTTTTACTTCCCGCTTGGCACTTTCATCGTGATCTCATAAGTCCTCTCCCCGACACTGCGGCACGCCAGCAGCTCTCCGCACATCTCCTTGATCTTCCTCATCAGCTCCATAGCGGATATCTTTTCCTCTCCAACCAAAAGAATCAGTTAGGCTGCCATTACATTTTATTTTGCTCCTTGCCCCCGTATAACAAACTCACCCACCCTCTTAGCTTTGTCCCAAAGCCAAACTTTTCCAAGACCCTCCCCAAAAAGGCTTGGTCGACCCTGTCAAAAGCTTTATTTAAATCAATCCCCAACCAAAAGCCTCCCTCCCCTTCCATATCTCTAACCACTTGTTTCACCGTTATAATTGAATATCCCTCCCTGGTATACTATAAGCCTGTGTTTTTTTCTACTATCGTCCCAATTACTTCCCTGATCCAGTTTGCTATTTTTGCAATGATTTTATAATCTGAATTTAACAGGCTGATAGGCCTATAGTTATCTAGATTCCTCACATCTCCTTTGTTTTTGTAAAAAATGGTGATCACACCTAAACTCATGCTCTCAGGGAGCCAGCCCGTTTTTTTCCAAAGTATTTACATAGTTTACTGAAAGTTGGTATCAAAACATCCTTGAATTCCCCATAGAACTCTGCCGTCAGTCCATCACTACCCGGACTCTTGTTTTTACTTAAACCTTCAATTGCACATTTGATTTCATTTTCAGTAAACTCACTGTCACACCAGTCACTATCGTCAACACTTAAAGTCTTTTTTAATGCCTCAAGGGCCTCCTCTACACTGCGCTCATCACACTCATCTTTTTTAAATAGATTCTCGTAATAATTCCTAACTACTTTTAATAATTTCATCATTATCTTTTATTATTTGCCCATTGTTATCTAATATTTCCTTAATCTCTGTTTTATTCTGCTTTTGTTTTTCTAGGCCTAGGAAGAAAGCCGTGCTTTTCTCCCCCCATACATATATTGAATTCTACTCCTAATTGCCGCTCCCCTACATTTTGCTGCTTCTAGAGCATTTAATCTCTCTTTTAAATCTACATATTTTTCCGTACATCCATTCCCATCATTATCTAGTATTTTTATTTCATCATTTAGCAATTTTCTCAAATGATCTTCTTCTTCATTCTCTCTTTCTTTTCTCTATACCATATCTAATGCATTTTTTCTTAATTCTTATTTTTACACTCTCCCACAATTTATTCATGCTCTCGTCCTCATTCCATTCATCCATCACACTTTTCAAAAAAACCCTCATACTCCTCTTAAACTCCACATCCCCCCAAAAGCTGGCGTTAAAGCACCAGGTCCTTCTGTTAAAAGACCCTTCCCTCTCTCCCACCTCCAACTTAATCCCTGCATGGTCACTCCAAGAGTTATTTACATATTCTACACTTCAGGGGCCGGTTTCCCGATAACGTCATCTCTTAGCGCTACGAAGACTCCTACGAAGACTCCTACGTTATGATTTACCAAAGTTGTTTACCTCTGTAGTCGTGGTTCCCGAACCGTGTCTTAGGAGAAGCACTCCTTACGTCGTTCGTACACTGCTGAAATCGGTTGCTCCGAGTTCGATTATCCATTTCCTGCTCATTTCATGCGCAGCTGCATCTGTATGCTGTCTAATCAAATCTACCCGTGCATTTCTAGTGTAATATAAAGTCATGAATTAGTTTGTTGAATCATCATCTGTGTTTTGGAACTCTTGTTTTATAATCTAAGTATCTTTAAGAACACTAATCACGTTACTTGGTGGGTCAGTAATGAAACTGAAAGTAGATATAATATCGCCAATAGCCTATATAAATAAAAACAGACGGCCCAAACAGCGTCCAAATGAGCTAAAATCCTAAATACAATAAACAGTAACATGGCACACTTATTTTAAGGTAAGCTCTAATTGATTATTCATTCATTTTTTCGCACGTTTACATGTTTTGAGGCGGAGGATCCGACGCACTCTGCCCGGGCTCAGCTGACAGCTGAGAGACGGTGTGGAACACAGTGCGGAGGTTCTAGTGTTAACCATGTCGAACATACTACCATAGCCTATACCAATTTAAAAAAATATATAGAAAATATAGAAACAGCGGAGGAGATGAAGATTGTTACAGCAATTATTTCCATCATGAATGACTTGTGGCAGTTCCATGCGCAACAGGGATGTCACTCATGTCCGTTTTACGCATAGTGCTTTACACATGGACATATAAAGAAATGGACACCGTATTGAAAAATGGCGCTCATTCATTCCTATGAAAGCTTCTCATTGGCGCAGAGAAGCAACAAGGAAGCTGCCATATTGCTTTCATGAGAGCCCTGGCACGCCCGAGTGTATGACGTAGTGGCGCCATCGACCTATCAAGAAAGAGGGGGCGGCAACGGGCGGCAAGCGTAGCGCATGCTGCCCACTCCCTCCTCCTCCCTCGAAAACAAACTGAAAGCCGTTAAAAGCCGTTGGGCTAATAAAACGCTTGATGTGGCGTTTTGAAATGAAAAAACTTCAGGTTTAATAGTATATGGTCTAAAGATAAGTTTGAGCCTATGATTGATATCCAGAAAATTTTTGCGGCGACACAATCTTGTTCGCCGTTGTATTGGGGTGGACGGGAAAATCTGCCTTAGGGCTTTCATGGAAAATAAGCTCCCATTCACAGCATGCAGTACTAATGGGTTGGCCACTAGTCCATGCTGGTTGCTCGGAAAAGGCAGTGTCCTGGGGCCCTGGCTTTACAGAAGGAAATGTGGGGGTTTGTATCTCTGGCGATGCCACAGCGATCGCAGGGACTTTCACTTGTGTCATTAAACTTATAAATCTGACTGTATTTCATATCACAGGGATACAGCGATGACTGTAGCCTATTTAATAACAAACTGATAAAAACGATCCGACTGTAGGCTATAGTGTATCACGTATTGGTATTTTCATATTGACGGACATCGCATCCATTCAGTTAATGCTGATTGTCAAGTCAGTTAGATGACTAAAAAGTAGGCTACTTGTTCATATATTTTGAACACTTTGTGAATCAGAGTTAATGGCATTCTGCTAAAATATATAATAGCCTAAGCCTACTTTAAATATACGTGATATACACTATACAGTTGGATCGTTTTTAACAGTTTGTTATTAAATACAGTCATCGCTGTGTCCGTTTGATATGAAATACAGTCAGATTTATTAGTTAAATTACACAAGTGAGAGCTGAAACATCCATACGGTAGAGCTAAGAAGGCTCTGAGGGCGCTCCAGACCAACCTTACCAACGTATGACGTACGAAAGAGATTCGTAGCAAAGAAGGTTTCGGGAAACAGGCGAAACGTTAAGTAGGAACTCTACGTAGGGGTTACGAATGACGTAGCGTTAAGAAGGCTCTAAGAAGGCTTTGGGAAACCGGCCCCTGATCAGTTTTACATTCCTGCTCGCTACCAGCGCTAGGTTTATTCTACTTTGTTTTAATTTATTTAACACCACTTGCCTCCTTGAAAAAGCCCTCTCCCATGGATGCAGGACTCTCCAGATGTCAACTAGCTGGTTATTTTTCATTACTTCTTTTAAGGTACGCCTACTGCTATCCCCCTTAAAAGTATTATTTTTTGAGGCATCATTACTAGTCAAAACAATGTTAAAGTCTCCCGAAATGATACTATTGACATACATTCATGCTTAATAAAAAACCATTCCTCTCCTTTTCCTCATTTGGCGCATGTACATTCACCAATCTTAAGACCCTCCCCTCATAACAACAGTCAACAACTAAATAGCCTCCCCTCCGAATCCCTATGAACCAAATTAATCCCCGTTACTTTTGAGTTTTTAAAGAAAAAAAACACTCCCCTGGCCCTGGGAGTCCCGTGTGCAACAAAAAAACTGGCCTTTCCACTCTTTTTTACTTTTCTCAAGCAAATCATCATCCCACCTAGTCTCCTGTAGACATAAAATGTCTGCATTTGAATCTAGTATGCCTTTCCTTTTCAGTTCAGTCCTCAGACCGTTGACATTAATTGAAATAATAATTAAGGCCATAAAAAAATAGAAAAAAACTAAGAAAAAACCCAATGAAAAAAAGCCAGCATGCCCGTTAACCTTCATTATTAAAAAACTTTTTTAATATTTATGCTTTTCACTCTTTGATACCTCATACATTCCAAATTCCATTATTCTATTTTAATTTATAGCGAACAACATAAAAACCAGTCCCACAAATTAAACCTCCCTCTGAAAAAACAAACAAACAATTTACTAAACAAAACAAAAACCCGTTTAGCCCCCCTCAAAATCAACCTATCTCAAAATTTGACTTTTTAACCTTTTTGGCCTTGCCTGCAAAAAAAACAAACTAGAAGCAAGAAAACCCAACACAATCCCTAGTACAATATACATTCATCCCACAAATTAGACCTCCCCCCAAACAAACCCAGAAGTGCAATCAGTACATTCACTAGGCACAGCTCTATAGTATCTCTTTTTTTTCCCCAAAAAATAAAAACCAGATAACAAAACAGAATCTTTTCCCAATACATTTACCCGCCAAATTATGCCTCCCCTTAATCCCAAAAACCAGACAACAAACACAAAGCTTTTCCCAATACACTTACCTGCCAAACTAAACCTCCCTTCAATCCCTAAAAAAACAGACAACTAACACAGAAGCTTTTTCCTCGTACATTTACCCGCCAAGTTAAACCACCCATTGCTCAAAAAAAAACACACAAACCCAAAGCCCACACAAATAATTCCCCTGCCCATCCTCCTACCAAATTAAACCACCCACTTTAAGCCACCCCAATCAACCCCAAACAATGCCCTGCTTATCCTTCCATAGAATCACATTCTCACTTACCTCACACATACCCACGCTCTCCACAAACATACTCACAAACATACTTTCATCCACCACATACAACATTCTCAAGTGCCTCTTCCATTCATTCACAAAAAGTTTCCACACATCCATCCTCCTACTTTCATACAACGCAAAGTTTCTTCTGTTAAAAACCGCCTTTCTGGCAAAGGCCAACAACATATTAATCGCACCCCAATTCTTATACTTTCTATCTACCCCTAGCAACACTGTCAATTCCCACCCTCGGTCCTCCCAGCAGTCTCCCACACTGCACCCTCCCAGCAAAACCTTTATTTTTCCCCAGGATTCTATCAACTTATTACAATACAAGAATAAATGGTTCACATCTTCATCCAAACTCTCACACACCTTACACTTCCTCCCATACCCTCCCCTCTGCATTTGGTGCAGGACGATGCAGGTGAAGATCCTCCTGTGCCATATCTTGAAATCAAGATCGAATATTGCGTGCGGTATGTTCATATGTTTCCACAAAATGTTGGGTGTAATGTCTGGATATGTGTCCTGCCATTTACTCTCGCATGTAGATTTCTGTGTTCTATGTGTTAATGCTTGCTTATACCATAATTGTGTTGTGACATCAGTGATGGAGTGTGTTTCCCCCCCCCCCCCCAGGCACAGGGAGATCCCCACCGCATCGTCCTGCCCAAAACCACCCTTATTTTTAAACCCATCCCCCCATTCATTCTTCACCCATCTCTCTACTCTCTCCAAAATTTTCACAACCACTTTTCTATGTTTTCTTTTCCCTCATGATCCTAATAACCCTTTCTTTATCAAACTTCCCTCCCCTGTCCACTATGTCTCCCACCCTTACAAAACCCGCCCTCTCAAGTGCCACGCACTTGATCACCCCTCCTCCCCCCTGCTTGAAAAATGGGCTAGAGAGGAAAGGCAGCTTCATCACAGACGCTCTTGACTCGCATACGAGTGATGTATTTCCAAACAACAGGTACCAAGCGTTGAGCACCTCCTGGAAGAATCGCGGCAGGTGTACATAAGCCGCCATGCGGTGGGCCTGCAACAGATTGTCCTCACTTCTGAGTCCAAAACTGTGCAGCCACCGCATGAAATGACCCTTCCAGGAAACATCCCGTCTTGCATCCCTAAATTTGCCTATCAATTTGGTTCATAACGCAGTTCTTTTTGCGAGTACGTCCCCCAATCCTAGCCCCCCCTCAATTTTGACCCCAATAAGGGTCCTATGAGCAATGCTTGCAGCCTTGCTGCGCCAGATGAAGTTTTTAACAACTAATGCCATTTTTGCTCAGCCCAAGACGGAAGTGCGCAAGTGCTCAAGGCATGAGTAACCTGCGACATCACTAAAGCATTGGTCACAGCCACCTTTCCCCTCAACAACAGGCCTCTGGCCCTCCACATATTTAGCACACGCTCCATTTCCCCAATAACCTCCTTCCAGGTTTCATCATCACACTCATCCTCCTTGCATCCAACATACACACCTAATACTTTGCGTTTTTCTTTTACTACTCTAAATCCCCATTTATTATTTAGGTTCTTGAACCTACCCATCTCCATTATTTCTGATTTTTCCATGTTTATTTTAGCCCCTGAGGCTCTTTCATAAGTCCTTATATGTTTCAACACTTTATCGATATCGCCCTCGTCCCTGACCATTATGTTTATGTCATCCGCATACTGCGACAACTTAATGTTTTGTTCTCCTATTCCATTAATATTAGCATCTTGTGCTATGAGTGCAGCCAATGGCTCTGCCACTAGGCTGTACAAAAGAGCTGACATTGGGCACCCCTGCCTCACCAACCTCTCAATTAAAAAAGTCTCGGTCAGGCAGCCATTACATTTGACCCTAATTATTGCCCCCCCATACAATAAACTAACCCACCCTCTTAGCCTAGGCCCAAAGCCAAATTTCTCCAAAACCCTCCCCAAAAAAACCCTGACCCACTCTATCAAAAGCTCTATTTAAATCAATCCCTAGCCAGAAACCCCCCTCCTCCTCCATATCCCATACTACCTGTTTTATCGTGATTATTGAGTCCCCTATATCTCTCCCCGGTATACTATAAGTTTGTGTTTTATCTATCAATGATCCAATGACTTCTCTTATTCTATTTGCCAGAACCTTTGCTATTATTTTATAATCAATGTTTAAAAGGCTGCCCTTATTCTTATAGAACTCCTAATTTCATGCTCTCCGGAAGCCTGCCCGTTTTTTCAACAAGATTACATAATTTACCAAAAAAAGGAACCAATATATCCTGAAATTCCTGATAAAACTCAGCTGTTACTCCGTCACTCCCCGGACTCTTATTTTTATTTAGTCCCATAATAGCGCTTTTAATTTCTTTTTCCGTAAATTCAAAATCACACCAGTCTCTATCCTCCACACTTAAAGTTATTTTTAAGGCTGCAAGGGCCTCCTCAACGCTCCCTTCATCACACACATCTCTTTTAAACAGATTTTCATAATAATTCTTTACTACTTTTAATATCTCATTATTATCTACTATTATTTGTTTATTATTATCTACTAATTCTTTTATTACAGTTTTATTAGGGCCCGAGCACCGAGTGGTGCGAAGCCCTATTGAAACCGCTAGGATTTTTATTCTTTTTATTATTATTCTTTATTATTTGTAGTCATTTTTGGCACTTTTCACCCCCTTCCCATCGAAAAAAAACGGAAAAACTTTGCAGACAGGTCAGACCTGCAGAAAATTGCAACTTATCAGTGGTTTCGGGATTTGTGCATTAAAATTGCGCCCCCTATGGCCACAAACAGTTTTTCAGGAAATGCATGCTCAAAAATTGGGCTAGAAGCCTGAAATTTTAGGACAACATGTAATGGCCCAGGGCGCACATAAATGCAATTTTATATCCAGGGCCAAAATCAACAGGAAGTCGGCCATGTTGGATTTAGTGCCTAAAATCGCCAAAACCATAATTTCGCATTTCGACGAACTCGTCCTAGAGTTTTTACGCCAGGGACGTCAAACCACTGCTCAAGTACTCAAAACGCTTGCCCGATGTTAAATTGCGAAAAGATTTCAACAGCACAGTAGTACCAGTGATCTATTGGGGGTCAAAGTTCGCGTAAATACGCACCTCATGAAACTTTAATTCATCATAGCTCAGGCTGTGTTATACCTAGCTGCACCAAATTACAACCCCAAATGTATCTTTGCAGGCCCCACAAAAAAGCCTCTTGAAGCCCCGCCCCAAAATCAACAGGAATTTTTTTAAAGTGAAATATGTGAATAGGGGCGGGGCTTAATAACACGTTGGCCATAACTCCCTAACCGTAGGTCCTATCGACATCAAACTTGCTGGGTATGTGCAGAAGTCATGTGGTAGCATGTCCCTCTAAGCTTATCGCGATTAACCCATAGGGGGCGCCACAGGGCGGGGCTTAATAACACGTTGGCCCTAACTCCTTAACCATAGGTCCTATCATCATCAAACTTGCTGGGTATGTGCAGAAGTCATGTGGTAGCATGTCCCTCGAAGCCTATCGCGATTAACCCATAGGGGGCGCCACAGGGGCGGGCCTATCCACAAATTGGCCATAATTCCTTAACCGTAGGTCCTATCATCATCAAACTTGCTGGGTATGTGCAGAAGTCATGTGGTAGCATGTCCCTCGAAGCTTATCGCGATTAACCCATAGGGGCGCCACAGGGGCGGGGCCTATCCACAAATTGGCCATAACTCCTTAACCGTAGGTCCTATCATCATCAAACTTGCTGGGTATGTGCAGAAGTTATGTGGTAGCATGTCCCTCGAAGCTTATCGCGATTAACCCATAGGGGGCGCCACAGGGGCGGGCCTATCCACAAATTGGCCATAACTCCTTAACCGTAGGTCCTATCGTCATCAAACTTGCTGGGTATGTGCAGAAGTCATGTGGTAGCATGTCCCTCGAAGCTTATCGCGATTAACCCATAGAGGGTGCCACAGGGGCGGGGCCTATCCACAAATTGGCCATAACTCCTTAACCGTAGGTCCTATCGTCATCAAATTTGCTGGGTATGTGCAGAAGTTATGTGGTAGCATGTCCCTCGATGCTTATCGCGATTAACCCATAGGGGGCGCCACAGGGGCGGCCTATCCACAAATTGGCCATAACTCCTTAACCGTAGGTCCTATCATCATCAAACTTGCTGGGTATGTGCAGAAGTCATGTGGTAGCATGTCCCTCGAGGCTTATCGCGATTAATCCATAGGGGGCGCCACAAAAATCACCCGAGTCTGATTGACTTGAAATTGATTACACATGTACAGCTCATGGTGCTCTACAATATAGCCTCATGGTCCTCTACAATATAGCGGCAACTTCCGCGCTTCCGGCGACAACTATCGCTGTGCCGCGCGCCCCGAAGAGGAGGAGACCGCGGCGCGTTCTCTCACGCGGTCGCCCGGAGCGCCGAGGACGGCCAGCACGGCGTGCAGCACGGAGGTGCGAGGGCCCGGTCATCACTGCTTGCAGTTTTAATTTTGCTTTTGTTTCTCCAAACCTAAGAAGAAGGCTGTACTTCTCTCCCCCTCATACATGTATTGGATTTTACTTCTTATTGTCGCTCCTCTACATTTTGCAGCCTCTAAGGCATTTAATTTTTCCTTTAGATCAATATATTTTTCTGTACAGCCATACCCCTCATTATCTAATACAATCATTTCCTCATTAAGTTGTTTTCTCAGCATATTTTCCACTTCATTCTCTTTTTTCCTCTTTTCTATACCATATCTCAGTGGTTCCCAAACTGTGTGCCGCGGCACACTGGTGTGCCGTGAGGCAAGTCCAAGTGTGCCGTGGGATTTTGTGACAACCATAGCCTACTGCAATATAGAATACAACTATACAAAAATAATTATTTTAATTTACTATATACTACTTTGAATGCATTCATTCCATAATACAGAGGCAAACTCTCTATCTAAAAACTATCTAAAAAATCCTCAAAGAGGATCCCACATTTCGCTGTTCGCACAGTTGGGAATTTAATTTAGACTGTGACACATCAAAGGCAGTAGGTCAACACAACATTAAAACATAAACAAGAGGGAAAATGGAGCGCTTTCTCGTGCGGAGCAAACCACCAACCACCAGTGCAGAGACTGCCGAGTCCGACAACCCACCGAAAGAAAAGAGGAAAAAAAACTGTCAGCCGACAGTATCATGAAAGTTACCTGTCTTATGGCTTCAGTTGGACCGGGGATGTCAACATTCCTCAGCCGGAGTGCGTCCTCTGTCGGGAGAAGTTAGCTAATGCTAATATGGTTCCAAGCAAGATGAAGAGGCACTTGGAAACCAAACATCCCTTCCACGCTGAGAGAAACCTGGCCTATTTCAAAAGAGCGCGGGATCTGAACCAGAGGCAGCAAGACCGTTTGTTGGATTGCGTGAAAGTGTCTGAAAAGGCAATGGAGGCTAGTTACATGCTAGCGGAGCTTATTGCAAAGCAAAAGAAGCCTCACACAATAGCGGAGACACTCATCCTCCCTGCTTGCAAAATAATTGCAGGTGTCATGCTGGGTCCAGATGCCGCAAATGAGCTATCCAAGGTGCCGGCATCTGATAACACAATCAAAAGAAGAATAGATGACATGTCAGAAGACATTGAACAACATTTAACAGATAAACTGCAGGCGAGCGGCAGATTTTCTCTTCAAATAGATGAATCGACCGACATAAGTGGGGCTGCCCAGCTCCTGGCAAACGTCAGGTATGTTGACGGTGACTCTATTAAAGAGACTTTTTTCTTCTGTAAAGAAATGGCAAGCCATACAACGGGAGAAGAAATATTCAAGGTAACTGATAACTACTTAAAAGAAAACAATCTGCGCTGGAGTATGTGCGTCAGTCTGTGCACGGATGGTGCGGCATGCATGACGGGGAGAGTGAGAGGCTTTATTGCAAAGGTAAAAGCACAAAATCCACAGATAGTGACCAACCACTGCATTTTGCACCGAGAGGCATTAGTTGCCAAAACCATGCCCCCGGAGTTGACTGAAGTGCTGAATCAGGCTGTGCAGATGGTGAATTACATCAAATCAAGGCCCCTGAAATCTCGCCTTTTCTCCCAGCTGTGCGCTGAGATGGGAGCCGACCACCAAAGCCTGATCCTCCACACAGAGGTACGATGGTTGTCTCGGGGGAAAGTCTTATCCCGTTTTTACGAGCTTCGGGAAGAGCTTTTGGAATTTTCACGTGAACACGCTGTCCCACATAAGGACAGGCTCGCGGATGAGAGCTGGTGCGCCAGGCTGGCTTACCTTGCAGACATATTTGGGCATCTCAACGAGTTAAACGCCAAGCTTCAGGGCAGGAATGAAAACATTTTTTCATCCACAGACAAGATTCGGGGCTTTATGGGCAAACTGACCCTGTGGCGCGAGGCTTTGGAACAGGGCTCCATGAACATGTTCCCGCTGGCATCAGCTGCGCCACAGGCAGCCAGTGAGCGCGCTATATATGCCGAACACCTTCAGACCTTAAAAGAGAGGTTTGAGCGCTATTTTCCACGTGTGGCGGACATCGAGGACAATGACTGGATCCGAGAACCATTCAACCAGGATCCGAGTCCTCAACCGAGAAGCTCACTATGAAGGAGAGAGAGGAGAGCGCAGAGCTCCGTGCGGACCGCACGCTGAAACTGAAATTTAGTGAGCTCACACTCGATCAGTTTTGGTTGGTTTGTGCATCAGAATATCCAACCATCTCCCACCACGCTATCGACCAACTTCTTCATTTCCCCACCACCTACCTGTGTGAGTTGGCGTTCTCCACTCTTGTTTACATGAAGAACAAGACCAGGTCACGGCTCTCTGTTGAGCAGGACTTGCGAGTGGCCCTCTCCTCCGTGCCACCAAGGATTAAAAAAATCTGTGCGCCCCGACAGGCACATGTGTCCCACTGATTTGTTAGTAGGCAGAATATTTACAAAAAAAGCCTGATTCTAAATGTTACAGTTATAATTTGTGGGTCAGATTCAGGACCATGCAGCTTTCTCATGGACAGTTCTCTGCTGAATTTCTGTTTCCTTTGCCTCACCTGGTTGAAATGGGTGTGTTTGATTAAGCCCAATTTGATAAAGTTTAAATATTTTTGTGAAGTATTTTGTTAATAAATATTTCATGAGTAGAATAGTTGTCTTTGTCACATCTTATTTGGCATTAGTAAATAATTATAAACTTAACAGATGATATTAGTGATAACACGTGTTACAAGGCTATTTTGTGTGCCAAGGCTATCATAGGTGTGCCTTGAAATTTTTATTTGTCCTTTGGTGTGCCTTGGGCACAAAAAGTTTGGGAACCACTGCCATATCTTATACACTTTCTTTTAATCCTCACTTTCACACTCTCCCACCACTCACTCATACATTCATCTTCCTTCCATTCATCCAACATTCTCTTCAAAAAAACCTTCATATTTTCTTTGAACACAACATCCCCCAAAAACCCTGCATTAAAGCACCACGACCCCCTGTTTACCCTCCCTTCCCCCCCTCCCACCTCCAACAAAATCCCTGAATGATCACGTGTTACTTATATACTCTATTTTTTTATCCACCTGATACATCTACTATTAATCAAAGCCAAGTCGATTCTACTTTTTTTGAGTTTTTTGCTAACTACCTGCCTCCTGGAAAAAGCTCTTTCCCAGGGGTGCAGCATTCTCCAAATATCTGTCAACTGATTATTTTCCATTAATTCTCTTGGGTTATTACTACTACAGTCACCTCTAAAGGTGTTGTTTTTAGAGACGTCCTTATCTGTTAAGGCAACATTAAAGTCGCCCATTACCATACAGTCGATGCTGCACCATTTACTTAGGCCCACCAAGAAAACACTCCTGTCCTTCTCCTCATTTGGAGCATGGACATTAATAATCCGTAAAGCCCTCCCCTCAAAAAAACAATCCATAACAATCAACCTCCCCGCCGTGTCCCCATGCACAAAATTAATCCCAGTCACTGTATCCCCTTTAAAGCATACTGCCACTCCCCTGGCCCTGGGAGTCCCCATTGAAAAATAAATAGGCCCTTTCCAATCCTTTTTGCTCTTTTCTAATAGAGCAGCATCCCATCTAGTTTCTTGCAAACATAAAATGTCTGCTTTCAAATCTAGAATGCTTTTACGCTTATAATAATAATAATAATAAATTTTATTTAGAGGCGCCTTTCAAGGCTCTCAAGGTCGCCTTACAAAAATACTTCAATAACATACTGTTTAAAAACAAGGTACACAAATAACATTTAAAAAAAACAGTTTAAAATCAATACACAATGGGTGGTGAGGTGATGAGGAAGGCAGGATCAGGGGGGGTATGCAGATTTAAAAAGGTGGGTTTTGAGTTTTGATTTGAACTGGGTTATGGATTCAGTGTTGCGGATGTCGGGGGGTAGTGCATTCCAGAGCAGGGGAGCAGAGCGGCTGAAGGCTCTGCTCCCCATCGTCTTGAGACGGGCAGAGGGGACAGTGAGGTGAACAGAGGAGGAGGAACGGAGTGCACGGGAGGGAGTGACAATTCGGATAAGGTCTGTTAGGTATGGGGGGGCAATGTTGTGGATGGCTTTGAAGGTATGGAGGAGGACTTTGAATTGAATGCGGAAGTGAACCGGGAGCCAATGAAGCTGGTGCAGGACAGGGGTGATGTGGTGAGAGGATGGGGTTCTGGTGATGATTCTTGCTGCAGAGTTTTGGACCAGTTGTAGTTTATGGAGGGTTTTTTGGGGGAGACCGAAGAGGAGGGAGTTGCAGTAGTCTAGTCTTGAGGTGACTAGACTGTGGACCAGGATGGCAGTGGAGTGAGGGGTGAGGGAGGGCCGGAGACGGTTGATATTGCGGAGGTGGAAATAGGCAGTGCGGGTGATATTGTTTATGTGAGATTGAAAAGACAGTGTGCTATCGAGGATGACACCCAGACTCTTAACCTGAGGGGAGGGGAAAACGGGAGTGTTATTGATGGGGATAGAGAAACTGCTGAATTTGGTGAGTGTGGATTTAGTACCAGTGAGAAGAAACTCAGTTTTATTGCAGTTGAGTTGTAGGAAATTGGAGGAAAACCAGGTTTTTAAATCAGAGAGACATTGAGAGAGGTGTGATGGTGGAAGGGCGGAGTCAGGTTTGGTGGAGAGATAGAGCTGGGTGTCATCCGCGTACAGGTGGAAGTGGATGTTGTAATGACGGAAGATATTGCCAATGGGGAGGAGGTAGATGATAAAAAGCAGGGGCCCCAGGACTGAGCCCTGGGGAACACCTGTGGTGACGGGGGAGGGTTGGGAAGTGAAGGACTTGAGTTTGATGAACTGAGTGCGGCCTGAGAGGTATGATTGGAACCAGTTGAAGGTGGTGTGGTGAATGCCTATGGATGCCAGTCTATTGAGGAGTGTGGTGTGGGAGATGGTGTCGAAGGCCGCAGTCAGATCTAACAGGATGAGGATGGTGAGGAGTCCGGAGTCAGCTGCCATGAGGAGTGCATCGGTGATCTTGATGAGGGCTGTTTCAGTACTGTGGAGGGGGCGGAAACCAGATTGAAAGTGTTCATACAGATTGTGGTGGGATAGGTGGGAATGGAGCTGAGAGGCGACTATTTTTTCTAATATTTTGGAAATGAATGGAAGGTTGGAAATGGGACGGAAATTGTTGAGGTTGTTGGGGTCAGCTCCAGGTTTTTTAAGGATAGGGGTTATTGCAGCAGTTTTGAAGGGGGTGGGAACAATTCCAGTGGTGAGGGAGGAGTGAATGATATCCAATATGAGGGGGAGCAGAGAGGGAAGGCAGGCTTTGACGAGGACTGTGGGGAGGGGGTCGAGGTGACAGGAGGAAGATTTAGATTTACAAATGAGGTCCTTGATTTCAGAGGGAGACGGGAGTGTGAAGGCAGAGAGAGACTGGGTTGGCAGTTGGAGATCACAGGGTATGTGAGGGAGGGGGTTGGTGGCGAGGTGGGGGTCACTGGTGAGTTGGCGGTGGATTTGGCTGATTTTGTTATTGAAAAATGACATTAAGGAGTCGCAGAAGGAAGTACAGTAGAGATGGGGGGGTAAGGAGTCCGGGGGTCTGAGAGTTGTGTTGATGAATTTGAATAGGAATTTTGAGTTGCCTTCTTGTGAGCTGATGATGGATGAAAAGTAGTTTGATTTGGTGCGGTTGATGGAGTCCTTGTAGAGTGTGATGTGGTTGTAGTACATGTCCTTGTGAATGGTTAATCCGGTTTTATTGTAGAGTCGTTCCAGCTGCCGTGCTTTGGTTTTAATTTGCCTCAGTTCCGGGGTGTACCAGGGTGCAGAGTGGGTAAATGAGACAGTTTTTGTTATTTGAGGTGCAACAGTATTGAGTATAGAATGGAGACCGAGGTTGTAGTGTGTGATCAAATCATCAGTGTGTGAGAAGGTGTGTGGGTACAGAAGGCTATTGATATGTGAGGAGACAGTGTCCGGGTTGACATTCTTAATGTTGCGAAATATGATGGTGCGTGGATGCTTGGTAACAGAAAGGGTGAGATTGACATGGAATGATAACAGCAAATGGTCAGAAAATGGCAGTTCAATGGCGGAGAAATTGTGTGGGAGAAGACCAGTGCTGCAAACCAAGTCTAAAATATGTCCTTTGGAATGAGTTGGAAAGTGGATGTGTTGTTGAAAACCAGCGCTGTCCAGACAAGAGGTGAAGTTTTTGGTGAGTGGGTTATTAATATTGTCCATGTGAATATTAAAATCTCCAAGAGTAATGATGTTGGGTGAGAGAGCAGTCAGATGAGAAAGGAAGGCAGCAAAGTCATTCATAAAATCAGAATTAGGTTTGGGGGGGCGATAGATGGTGGCAATGATAGTGGGAATAGGTCCAGAAAGTTGACAGACAGTTGATTCAAATGAGCTGTAGACAGGGGCAGTCACAGGCTGAACTCTCCAGCTCTCGCGATATATCAGCGCTAGACCACCCCCACGGCCGGTGTCACGTGGTTTTGTTTGATAAACAAACCCGGGAGGAGTGGATGCATTGAGTTGTGAAGAATCGTTAGGCTGTTGCCACGTTTCGGATAAACATAAAAAGTCAAGCTTACGGTCTGAGATGAGATCCTGGATGAGTTGGCCCTTGTTGGTGAGAGATCGGACATTCAGCAGAGCGAAGTGAGCAGTGGCGTCAGACTTAGCCGTAGCCTTAGCGGTAGCCACACGGGCTAAATTGGCTAGCACGCTGCGGTCCACAGCTCTGCCGGTGATCCTCTTGGACCTGCGTGAGGTGGACCAGAATGACTGTATGGGTTTGGACGAGTCAGTGTGATGAGTCCGGCGGGAACCACGGTGGATGTATCTGGGTGGAGGGATGTAGAGGATGCTCGGGTGGAGGAGAAGTCCTGGTGGAGGATCTGACAGGCGAGACCGGAGCCGGAGGAGTTCTTCAGCGGAGTACTGGAACAGTCCAGCCACAGGTCGGAGAACAGCCGACAGAAGGATCCAGACGAGCACCGACCAGAGGTAAATCCTTGTGGACCACATTGTGTCCCGTGGTCGGGAGGTTCAGACAGCGGCAAGACAGGTAGGCTAATCCGTGCAGAGCCGCAGGCGAAATGTTTGTAAGGTCAATTATGGTGTAGCGTGAGGCAGTCGACTATACTCTCCGCCAGAGAGCAAGCTCAGAACCAAGATAAAAATCCAGATACAATATAACATTTAAAAAACAAGGTAAAAAGGTACAAAGGTACAAAAGGTACCGGTGAGCAGCGGCAGCCAGACGCGCCAGCGTTCACTCAACCGGCAGCCATTATCCTCAGTCCTCAGACCGTTTACATTCAAAGAAATAATATTTAAGGCCATGACAAAAAATAAACTAACAAAGAAACAAACCAAAGGAAAAAATCCAGCATTTGCCATTATTAGTTTAAGTTAATTTAACTATTTTTATTCTTCTTCCCACTCCCCTCTGTTTTTTGCTTTGCAGACACCCTTTTTTTCGCCTCTCTTAACTCCTCTATGTCCATCTCGCTCTCTGAGCTCCCCTCCCTCAGTTTCCTCCACAACATCCTCATTCTTCCCCCCTTCAGCATTCCCAAAAATCATTTTCAAACCTTTTGCCCCCCCCCCCTCAAGCCTTACCCCTTCTCGGTGCACTCTTCTTCTTCTCCCCCTTGTGTCATTTTGTCTCTGCGGCATGCCCTTGCTGGGCTCCCCCGCCTGGCTCCGGGCTGCAGGCTGGCCCACCTCAAGCTTCTTTTCCTCCTCTATCATTGGGTGCAGTTCACCCCCCCCCCCCCCCCCCCCCCGAGTCATATTCTCTGTCCGAACTCTCCTCCTCATCCTCTCCCTCCCCGCCATCACTGCTTCCCATCTCCTGCTCTCCGTCACTGTCCTGCTCCACCTCTCCGCCGCTGTCTGGCTCCCCTGGACCGCCGTTGCCCGCCTCTCTCGGATCACCACCGCCTGCCGCATCGCCTCTGCCTGTTGCCTCTGGGTCGCCGTTGCCAGCCGTTCCACGGTCGCCATTGTCTCCTCCTCCTCCTCTCTCACTAGGCATACGCAGTCTCTCTCCCCCCGACGACACTTCTGGCACCTCGTCTTCGCTGCGTCACACTCCCTCGCGTAGTGGCCCTGCTTCTTGCAGGAATGGCACGCGAAGCTGGGGCATTCTCTGAGGATGTGACCGGGCTGCATACAATTCCTGCATACTTTCATCTGTCGATCATGGATTACACGGAAGAATTCACTTCCGGTTGCTGTGAAAAACTTGGTTGAATACGGCAAGGATTGCATGAGCTCTGTGAATTTGACCCGTACAATCCTTGTGCCATCTGCGATGTTGGTGCCCGGCCACATCCTCCTTTTGATGGCCGTGAGCGGCCGGACGCCCCACAGGTTAAGCTTATCAATGATTTCTTTATCCGGAACCTAAACCGGAATGTTCAGAAACGACACGACCATCTCATTATTGTTCAGTTCTTTTCCACTGATGCTCGTGCCTCTTATTTTAAAGCCATCTAGCAATTGCTGCTTTCCTTTGCTGTTAACACAAGTCACTTCTAGCTTACCCTGTGGTAGCGCCCGGCAGCCCCTCAATCCTCCACACAGAGCCACCATCGCTCTCATCAGTTCTCCCACTGACACAGGTTCCCCCGTCTGCTCCACACACAGCGTCAGGTGTTTTTCAAAAGCTCCTTTTTTCCCCCCATAACCCTGGGCTTCAAGTGCAGCCCTCCACTCAGCCAGGGTAATGGTGGCTGTGGCCTGGCAGTACCAGTTCCTGAAGTACTGATGGTGGGTGGCAGGGTCCCGCTCCCTCTGACACCGACGGCAGAAAATCGTGGCGCTCCTCCTGCTGTACTTCCTCCTCTTGTGGCCAGTCTTCTCCTCCTCTATTTTTTTTTTTCCGATAGAGGCTGGTGGTATATGGCACATCAGATGCTCCTGCAGGCTGTAAGGCAGGCAGGTGAGGTTGAGGCACAGACCAGAGGGGTTGAGGCACAGCCATTAAGAGTTGGGGCACAGCCAGGAGGGGTGGGGACAGGAGAGGCGGGATGAATGGAGGTGTGGGAAACACAGGTGTGGGGGTCTGGCTTTGAGGCTCGAGGGCTGCCAGGAACGGTGGCCTCAGAGGAGCAGAAGGAGAGTTCACTTTCTTCTTTAACTTTGCCGTCCCTGCAGTGTCAGGGGGCAGAACAAACACATGGGAATATGCCATACTGCTTTGAGGCATACATGGTTTGCCTTTCCGCTGAACTGCAGGAGGCAGGCTCTCAGGGTTGATAGTGGTAGACCGTTTGCAGTACCTACAAATATAAAAGTGTTATTTTTTTTGTATACCAAGCAAGATATACCTACACAGAAAATAGCACAGGTTCTATGTTAATACGCTGTTAACTCACCAACTCGAGATTGTTGCCGTATTAACGACCGGGAGCTGTATTGAGGTCCTCTCCATCACTGTGGCATTGCTTAAAACAACCTGACGGATGTGGAGGTACGCTTTCGTAATCAGGCCCGAGCGCTCGTGTCGTACCCCATTAATCCGCCTGGGTCCACGGTACTCCTCGCAGAGTTGGATGAAGAGGGCCTCACACACTCGATTGCAGTCCGGCCACTGTGCTGGGCTTCTCCCTCCTGCAAAGCTTCTGCAAAAGTATTGGTTGCATTAGTGTAGTGCAAGACATGATGTTATAGCATGCAGCATTGTCATGCTTGCTCAGAAAAACATACGTACCGCTTTGTGCTCTCCACACCAGGCGCAACCGCCTTTTTGGTTACCCTGAACCTGACATGTGGTATGGTATTTTGGTAGCGTGGAGGGTACACCGTGTGACCCTTGTCAAAATCGGACAAGCACTCCCACAGGGAAATTACTGTCGCAGCCTCCTCCCTTGACAGGGCAAGACTGTGGTCCTTTAATTCAAACAGACAAGCAGTCAAGTCCTGGACTGCTTGAAAGCCCTCAATATTGTCAGGTCCAACCGAGCCCTAGAATTAACAGAGCGATTAAAATCAAGTATGCATTTTAAATTGTAAAATATTAAATCCATAAGTAAACATAGAACTTTAAATACGTTGATGAAGTTTACAATATTTTCAAAAACATAAACCTACATCGTGACTGGTGGAGCCCTGAGATGATGTTGAAGGCTGTTCATCCAAGAGCTGCGTGTGTTCCTGGGACGCTAAATTAGAAGAAATTAAAGTTAAAAGAGAACATGTGTGAATATGAAGTCAGATGAAATGATCATAAGGATCTTACTTCCTATTAAATCAGGGCACTCCATATAGATTTGTTATAGTTGTTGTTTGAACTCGACGCAATTGTAAATGAGGGTCACCCTCAATTGGTCTCTCGAGGATAAATAAAAGTTAAATGAAATGAAAATAGTAATGTTTCATACCACAATAATTGTTACCTTTGAAATTTCAATAAAAACTTACCACTATGCATAGGGGCACCCGTAAAAGCTGCAGCGAGTGCAGCTGGCAGAGCAGTGGCTTGACGGGTGGCTGCAGGTTGACAGGCAGAGGGCAGAGCAGTGGCTGCAGGTTGACGGTCAGAGGGCAGAGCAACATCATCTGCAGGTTGACGGCCAGAGGGCAGAGCAGTGGCTGCAGGTTGACGGCCAGAGGGCAGAGCAGTGGCTGCAGGTTGACGGCCAGAGGGCAGAGCAGTGGCTGCAGGTTGACGGCCAGAGGGCAGAGCAGTGGCTGCAGGTACAGCTGGAGGGGTGACCTGTTGTGGAGGCCATATTGTCTCCAGGGTTGGGACAGTTGGATTCTCCATGTCACATGGCTCCAAAGAAGACTCCCCCTCTGCAACAGTGATTTCTTCTGTCTGCAGTGTCACTAAGGCCAACTTGTAGTCCTCCATCACTGCATTGTTTTGGCTGTATAGGTATTCTATACCTATAAGCTCTCCTGCAACAATCCAAAAAATGGTCATAAGTGATTGAGCTGCCAAAAATCTTTTTAAAAATAACAATTTACTACATACATACCAGTGTATTTTCGTGGGGCCGTGTACTCCACCAGTTTCCTCCCAAGCACCTCCTCTGACAACTGGTTGGCAGCCTGCTTTAGAAGTCCACTGTATGAGTGAGGCCCCTCGGTCCCCTCTGCTGTCCTCCTCATTCCACCTGAATAGACCATCAACCAGATATGCCTGGAAGAAGGTGTCACTTGCCAGGGTTCCTGAAAAATATTGAATATTTGCATTTTGATATTTGCATTGTGAGTCCTTGCATGCAATACTTATTACATTACAAAGCCTTATTACATTACAATTATTATTGAAAGTAACCTAACAGTAAACAATTTACCTGGGATGAATCTATTCATGTGGAGATGGAAACTTTCCAATGAGGTGGATCCTCTGGCACATCGGTATGTAGGAAGTACATGACCAGCCTTCTTCACTGTCCCAGTCTTGGTGTATAACTGGAAACCTGGAGGGTCCTGGAGGCAGGGAAGGTGTTTTTGCTGGGCCTTCCAGATTTCAGCCATCTTTGCTCTGTTGATTAGAGGCACACCAAGGGTATTGCAACCCTTCTCTCCAGAGTATGCCTCTATCAGGTCCTTCAGCAAGACACCCATCTCCCCACTTTCCCGGACAGCTCTCCTGCAGTGAAGCATAGTCTCAGCCTTTGTGATGTGGCGTGTGACATCTGCCTCTGTGGGACGCAGGTGGCTTGCTTCCAGCTCTGCCCGCTTGGCAGCTTTGAGCCGCTGCAGGTCGCTCTGATCCCACACGAAGATGCAGCGGGAGAGTTGGGCCATGAAGCTGGTGTAGAGGGCATGAGAGTATGTGGTGCAACCGCTGGCAAATCTCCTCATGAAGTGCCAGATGTCCAACCGGACCGTCATGCCTGGCCATGCACCAAAGATTTTGAAGAGGTGAGAGTTCCCACAGCAGTCCCGGTCCACATACAGGATCTCTGGAGGTGGCACACCAGCATCCTTGTAACGCCTCACAAGCCCCTCTGCCATCTTCATCAGGCCCCAGCCCTCACTTGCTGTGAGCACAGACATGATGACATGTCCATGCTCATTCCCAACATTGGTGGCCCAAGAAGCTGTAGACCGTGCCTGACCAGCCAGCTTATTAACAATCTTCTTTGTGGAGTCCATCTTAAGGACCTGGCCATGGTTATCGAAGCCTTGACTTCCTCCAGTCTGCCAAGGACATCCTGTGTGTACACCTGCATCAACCAGCGATGTTTTGGCACTGCAGGCATAGCTGGCAAGTCCGGTAGTGGCACTGGCAAAATCAGCCCAGAGGAGACTGCACGCGCAACTCCTCTGTACGCGGTGAGGAACTGAATTTGGTTCCCCAGCCAGCTCTCTGCATGCTGCTCCTCCAGCTGTTTCTGAAGCTGACTGCTGCTGTTCCCCAGTCCCCGCTGACGCATCATGCGCACAACCTGCATGTCGCACCCCAGCTTGAAAGTCAGCAGACATGGGAACTGCAGGTGGTGGCCAATGTCTAGCTGAGAGACAATGTTGTGGCTCCAGCTGATGACCTTCTTGTTGCAGCTCTTACACGCAAGGTATTCGCCTACCATGTAGTAAGAGCTGCTGACACCAACCACCAGCCTGACCCTCTGGTGGAGTCCCGCAGAGGTGAGCTCTGACTTCCCACAGGCTGGATGTGGACACATCAGTCGCACACGCCACAGCTTCCTGGGCATCCACAGGAACAGAGGGTGCCCAAAGAACTGCTCCATCAATGGCATCGCACCGGATGTCAGCGACTGCCGAGGTGGATACCACCACATTCTATCCACCTTGTCATAGTCAAGCTCTAGATGACCCAAGCGTGACCACTGGAACAGAGCCTTCGACATCCAGCGCTGGTCAACCTCTGGCAGGGAGGGGATCCAACCAGCAGGAAGGCAAATTCTGCTTTCTGTTAAGCAGAAATTATGGAATTAATAATTATATATGATAAACCACACTATCTTCATTTTGATTATATTCAAGTATGCTAAATTCAAATTTGTATTCATGACGGTAATCATGTTATGACATACATTACTGTTACATCCCTGTCTTGGGCTAGAGGTAGAGACTGTAACTTAAAACCAGTTAAAAGATAAGTAGGAGTCGGGTAGTAAAAAGAATGTGAGTTTAATTCTAAAAAAACAAAAGTATCAAACTTAACTTTACCGGAAAAATAACAGAACAGCAGCTTGGCAATAAAACGGGTTACTTCATAAGCCAAAAAGCATAAACTTAACTTCTGGAAAGACACCGTTTCAGCAGCAACAGTCCGGCAGCATGGCAGCAAGCAGAGCAGGGGCCCATACTGAAGCTGCACATGCTGCTTAAATGCTGTCCACTAATTAACGAAGAGAGAGAGAGAGAGAGAGAGAGAGAGAGAGAGAGAGAGAGAGAGAGAGAATAAAAACTTACGTGATGTGTCGGGCTCCACCTCTGCAGCAGCCTGCAAGAGCTCACTGTCAGTTGGCTCATGCCCTCTGACTGTTCCAGCAGACAATGCCTCAAAGGTTCCAGCAGGTGGCAGGGCAGGAACAGCTAAAAAAAAGAATGAGATCGATATAGTGTACATTAATAATATGAAAACATGTATAACTCAGTATAATACAAACATATATTTTATTGTTGCATACTTACATGGCTGAAACCTTGGTGTTGTAAAGAGCCTCTTTACAGTTTTGGCGATAGCCTGGGGGGACTGGCCTCTCCCTCTACCTGACACCAGGGCTCATAGGGAAGACATGTGCACTTGAGATGGTCTTGGAGATACAGCAGGTGCTGCGTTGACAGCAACCTGCAAAGAGGCTGAAGGCTGCTGGGATGTGGATGCCTGTGTAGAGGCAGAAGCAGTTGTGGCAGGTTGGCTCTGAATTTTGGCGGTTAGTACTTCCTTCTTGACCCGGATGGCATAGCGGCCAGCAGGAAATTCAGAAATGTACTTTGCCAAAAGCCTCTTGTTACACAGACTGTTTGGTGAATCAGAGCCACCTGACTCTGCAGACATGGACGCCACCACATAGCCTGCGTACCCCAGAGCGTTCTCTGCCAGCCATTTAAAAGTTTGGCCCCTGTAGGTGCCAAACTGTAGCTCATGCTGGCCCAGCACATGCTCCTCGTTGTTAGGGTCCCCACTTTTATGCCCAACAGCATCCCTTGCAGACTCGGGTCTGGTCCATGGCCTTCTCTCCGCCTTCACCTTCTTGGCCTCATCGGAGTCAAAAAGGCTGATACAGCCATCCCCTTTCTTCCTGAATTTAGGATCCATTTCGTATTCTGAAAGTGGAGAAAATAATAAAGGAAGAAATCTCCCATTACAGAGACACAGTCAACAAACAACATCAATCTTCTCGGTTCATAAAAGTGTTAGACTTCTGACATAATCCAGTAATAATGTGTATTATACATTGTGATTAATCATTAAAGTTATAAAGCCTATTTTGAGAGAAAATGAGACGTAATATACTATTATAATATATATTAAAGAAAAGTGTATTCAATCAAACAAACAGAAGCTTCATATTCAATCCCTAAGACATGAAGAGGACTCTTGTTACATTCTGGCCCATCAGGTGAGGGGGGAGAGGCACAGAGAGGGGGAGGGGGTGTAAGACAATAAAATAAGTGTAGTGGGGGGATGGGACATTTTGTGGGAACCTTTGGCCCTCATTACAGCCCAAGCAGTCTCTCAAATAATGTGTAATATACATTTAGTTTAATCATTGACGTTTTATATCACTTCATATTTTAAGAACGAAGGAAGAACATACTAAAATTACTTAAACTGCTGGGGAAATAGTAATAGCCGGCTTATAATGAGTAGGGATGTGAACAATGTGTCGATTCTCGGCTCTATTTTCGACTCGTGCCCAAGGTGACTCTAAAAATAGAAATCGGTAAATCGGGTGTTTTACTTTTTTAGATGTTTTGGGGAGACGTCCGTTTTGAGAGTTCACGTGTGGTCACGAGCGCGCTGCAGGCGCTTCATTTCTGCAATGTGCGTGCATTAAATGTCCTGTGTGGGTCAACAGTGTAGTGCAACATATGCAGCATAAAGTTATAGCATTCATCTACGGCCGTGATGTTAAATCACCGTCACACAAAGCCTCCGCCCGGGCAAAGCAGCGAGTAGCGCTGTGACGGTGACGCTCACCAGGAGACCTCGCAAGTAGCCTATGAGTGAATGAGCCGCCGTGCAGAAAAACTGTTTGTTGAATAAAATGATAACCGGGGCTATCCTGCCCATTAACGTTGTCTACGGGAACGGCTTCCGCGATCTGTTTGTATAGTACACAGAGCCATTTCGGCAAGCTGACAGTGCGACTGTAGTTTCTGTTTTCAGCCGAGTTCACGTCCGACGCATGGACAGCGTTTTTAAAATGAAAGCCTCTCATTTTATTATCAAAAAGGCTTTGATGCAGATGAAGTCTGAACACACACAGCGTGCGGCACCAGTGTTGTTTAAAGGAAAGCGCAGTTTATCAGCACCACAACTACGTGCTGCTGCCGCAAAAAAAAAATGCACATTGCCCTTTTTTTTTCTTTTTCTAATGGCACAGTAAATCGATCGATTTGTCGATTCATGCCTCCGACACGTCGACACGCAAATAATGAATCGTTTAACATCCCATTTTTTCAACTTGTTAATTTAAGTCTATGTCATTACTATGTAAGCCTATGTCATACACGACACCGGTGTAATGATAAGTCTACTCATATGGTAATATAAGTCATAGCCAACGTCTGACTCCTGTTCAGTTTGATGGACTTTCCACCGGTGATACTGTCGCTACACATCGCTATACGTTATGCCTTCTAACCATAGATAGTATTATAACTAGCTAGTAGCTACCGGCGGTTGGTTAGTTAAGTTACCGTTGTAAAACGTTTTTCGTATTAAATTTCCACATAAGTTAGTCCTAGTTGTCATGGAGGAAACTTTTTCATTCATCAACACTGTTGACTTACCGTGTGTAAAACTTGATAATATTCTAACTAGCTCAGTGGCGGGCCGTGCCTTTTACATCCCGAAAATCAAGCCGCTTAATAAATAAATAACTTCATGATACTAGCTAGTAGCTACCGGCGGTTGGTTTGTTAAGTAACCGTGTAAAACGTTTTTCGTATTACATTTCCACATAAGTTAGCACTAGTTGTCATGGAGGAAACTTTTTCATTCATCAAAACTGTTGACTTACCGTGTGTAAAACTTGCTCTAGTTGGTAAAATTCCGCTGCTGTGGTCTCTCTCCGTGAACAACACTGACAAAAGCTAAAGCCCGCCTTCGACACAAGCGGACAGGCATCTGATTGGCCTCTCGCAATTCTTGGTAGCAGGGAGGCATGTCATTTGTCCAATTCTTGGTAGATATCTTGGTAACAGTAAGCAAACTGATTGGCTCTCGCGTGACGGCTCAGCTCGACTTACAGGCGACCGGGAGCGCCAACGAGGCCCAGAGAGGAAAAAATAAACTGCACTTTTTGCCAAAACCTTACATTTATACACTGGGGTATTTGACTGTTTTGTCTCCCATTGCTATAACAATAGAGAAGGTCAGGTATAGTTTCACATCGGTTGATATCGAAAAATGTCAAGATACATGTCCAAACCATATTTCTTTGAAATGAAAAGTCTTCTTTTCCGCATGGTTGAAACTGACTTCCTCAACACAGCTCTAACATATAGCAAGCATAGCCAGTGTAGATGTTGATAGCATTTTCCCAAGAGTTTAGATAAAAATCCAATGACAAGTGTTTTTTTAATGGCTCTCAAGTCACATCCAAGCATTTGTAATTTCTGAGAAGCAATTGACAATTTTTTGTTGGCTTCTTTCTACATATTTTCAGTTTTTGTCCAAAAGAAATGGCTCTTTTGTGGCTCGTTGGTCTAGGGGTATGATTCTCGCTTAGGGTGCGAGAGGTCCCGGGTTCAAATCCCGGACGAGCCCTTAGCCCATTGGAACACGTCATATATTCATCAAGTCACATCCAAGTATATGTCATTTCTGAGAAGCAATTGACCATTTGGGGTATGATTCTGGCTTCGGGTGCGAGAGGTCCCGGCTTCAAATCCCGGACGAGCCCTGTATCCTTTGAATTACATCCTGCATTTATCAAGGCGATTTCAAGCTCTGCGACAGTCAAAATGTTTAGTGCTAACCGTTGATTTCACTGCAAGGCTTTGGCACATTTAAGGAATCAATATCATCGAACTTGGTTCATATGATTAGCAACAGTATTTAGGTGGTTGTGGTAGCAGTCCACAATTTGTACTAGAAAGTGAACATCCTTGGTCACAGACAATAATTACATGGTGTTTCCTTGAAAACTCTAGAACTCTAGAGCGTTGGGGTTACTTTTGTGTAAAGAAAAAAATGAAGTTCTTCCCTGTTACAATTATCTGCTTGGTCCATCCTCTTCAAATCAAGATTTTGCAGTTTTGGTCCAATGGTCATTGCTTCTTCACGGCTCGTTGGTCTAGGGGTATGATTCTCGCACGCACCGAAGTCCACAAATATTGCTATTGTTTCAGCATTTGGATCCATTAACATTTTATAAGACATACATGTAGCATAACACATGCCCCGTGTGAGGCTCGAACTCACGACCTTCAGATTATGAGACTGACGCGCTGCCTACTGCGCCAACGAGGCCCAGAGAGGAAAAAAATGAACTGCACTTTTTGCCAAAACCTTACATTTATACACTGGGGTATTTGACTGTTTTGTCTCCCATTGCTATAACAATAGAGAAGGTCAGGTATAGTTTCACATCGGTTGATATCGAAAAATGTCAAGATACATGTCCAAACCATATTTCTTTGAAATGAAAAGTCTTCTTTTCCGCATGGTTGAAACTGACGTCCTCAACACAGCTCTAACATATAGCAAGCATAGCCAGTGTAGATGTTGATAGCATTTTCCCAAGAGTTTAGATAAAAATCCAATGACAAGTGTTTTTTTAATGGCTCTCAAGTCACATCCAAGCATTTGTAATTTCTGAGAAGCAATTGACAATTTTTTGTTGGCTTCTTTCTACATATTTTCAGTTTTTGTCCAAAAGAAATGGCTCTTTTGTGGCTCGTTGGTCTAGGGGTATGATTCTCGCTTAGGGTGCGAGAGGTCCCGGGTTCAAATCCCGGACGAGCCCTTAGCCCATTGGAACACGTCATATATTCATCAAGTCACATCCAAGTATATGTCATTTCTGAGAAGCAATTGACCATTTGGGGTATGATTCTGGCTTCGGGTGCGAGAGGTCCTGGCTTCAAATCCCGGACGAGCCCTGTATCATTTGAATTACATCCTGCATTTATCAAGGCGATTTCAAGCTCTGCGACAGTCAAAATGTTTAGTGCTAACCGTTGATTTCACTGCAAGGCTTTGGCACATTTAAGGAATCAATATCATCGAACTTGGTTCATATGATTAGCAACAGTATTTAGGTGGTTGTGGTAGCAGTCCACAATTTGTACTAGAAAGTGAACATCCTTGGTCACAGACAATAATTACATGGTGTTTCCTTGAAAACTCTAGAACTCTAGAGCGTTGGGGTTACTTTTGTGTAAAGAAAAAAATGAAGTTCTTCCCTGTTACAATTATCTGCTTGGTCCATCCTCTTCAAATCAAGATTTTGCAGTTTTGGTCCAATGGTCATTGCTTCTTCACGGCTCGTTGGTCTAGGGGTATGATTCTCGCACGCACCGAAGTCCACAAATATTGCTATTGTTTCAGCATTTGGATCCATTAACATTTTATAAGACATACATGTAGCATAACACATGCCCCGTGTGAGGCTCGAACTCACGACCTTCAGATTATGAGACTGACGCGCTGCCTACTGCGCCAACGAGGCCCAGAGAGGAAAAAAATGAACTGCACTTTTTGCCAAAACCTTACATTTATACACTGGGGTATTTGACTGTTTTGTCTCCCATTGCTATAACAATAGAGAAGGTCAGGTATAGTTTCACATCGGTTGATATCGAAAAATGTCAAGATACATGTCCAAACCATATTTCTTTGAAATGAAAAGTCTTCTTTTCCGCATGGTTGAAACTGACGTCCTCAACACAGCTCTAACATATAGCAAGCATAGCCAGTGTAGATGTTGATAGCATTTTCCCAAGAGTTTAGATAAAAATCCAATGACAAGTGTTTTTTTAATGGCTCTCAAGTCACATCCAAGCATTTGTAATTTCTGAGAAGCAATTGACAATTTTTTGTTGGCTTCTTTCTACATATTTTCAGTTTTTGTCCAAAAGAAATGGCTCTTTTGTGGCTCGTTGGTCTAGGGGTATTGTTATTAGAATTATTAAAAACCAAGTGTTTGTAATAAAAGAATTTGAGTCAAGGCAGGCTTCAGAGCAGGTGAAATTTACTTGCAAACAGCAGCAAGGGAATCAACAATGTATCTGGTTTGGTACATGGTTGAATACAAATAAATGAACAGTGTACATGGGATTATATGCAAGAGAAATGGTGTGTGCGAAAACACCAAGTGTGTGTGTCCAGCCTTTGTTTTGCTGGCGAAAGCAGAAATGTTTTTAATTAGGTAGATATTCCCAGAAATTCATCTCAGCTGGTGTTATCCTTCATACAATGTCTGATAACAGAAAATGGGAGTCATTTCTCCTCAACTACTGTGCACATGAATGCGTCATACCTCATGTGCCAAAATCTTATTAGGCAGTTTCTTCTTCAAGGCTAAACAACAACTTTTGTCTTAGCAAAACACTTTGGAGTTCTTTAAGTTTACTGGGACAAAGTTCAATAGGCAGAAAGCATGTATTGAGCATTAAAATATTATACAATTATAAGGCAAATTAAATTCTGTTAACATTCCACCCTTTTTATAATATTTAATGCAACATCTATGCATACACTTCTAAGCAAAAAGGTAAAGCATATGAGTAAATAAATTTCATTTAAGCAGAATATATCAAGTACATCAACATTACAGTTGTGAAATTGCAAGTGTGTACTGGTGCAACATCGTCTATGTACAGTTTCAGAGAGGACAGTCTTTGCGGTGGCAGGGAACAGGAACTCAGATCTCCTTGATGGTCAACAAGTCCCTTTTTTGCATCTCGACGCAAAGTGTCCTTCATATCACAGTCACTGGGGGAATGGTTATGTAGGATATTACCATAACCGATTCAGATTGTTCCTCAGTGTCCAATTTGTACAGTTGAAGCATGTCAGCTCCTTCCACCTGAAACAGAATAAATTTGAGCAGTATCATGTTTCTCAAAACAAATGCTCAAAATTCTGCCAGGGTTTTATTCTCTCTCTTGCCGGTCCGCAGGCACATTACTCCACGTACATTGTTTTTAGCACTCATTTTCCACCAAAAACAGTAAACAGTCTTTAACATATCATCCCATCCATATTGCTTGCTCTAGATGTCACAATTAACGCACAACAACATAACGTTTTGGATAGGATTGATTTCATATTTCCACACATTGTCTGTGTTTGGGTTCAGTTACACACACACACAGTCAGTGAGACAGGCCCTCCCTTTTCTGCATGGGACTGAATCACACACACACATTTTCTTGTGCTCTCTCCTTTTCTCCCTTTGCATGGTGTTACAGTTTGTTCTTCAAATAACAAAAGTTAACATCTTGTTTAGGTATAGGTGTCTTTACAGTTAACCAGTTTTGAATCAATTTATATCAACTAGAAAGAGCATTTTACTTGAACGCATACCTCTTTTATACATTAAAATACTCAATAATACACATTATGATCACATTTTTCAGCATGAAAATCCCCTTTAACTGTAATTCAAATCAAAGCATTGACAAGTCTTTTCAGTGAACTTCTAAAGACCAAAGGGCGTTTTTGTAGTTCAGTGGACAATTGATTGATAACTAATAAGTTCACTAATGGGGCTTGATTGCAAGATATTATGCTCAACTTTAAAGGATTTAGACAATTTTAAACTTAGGTTACATCTTGTTGGCAAGAATTTGTATAAACATTAAAGCATACATTTAGCACATTTACTAAAACTCTTCTATATCTTAGTACGACAATTTTTTAACCATCCATAAACATCAGTCAAACAATTTTTACTCACATTTACTAAAATCTCTTATTAATCTCCCTTCCCCTACATACTTTTTCTTTAAACAATAACATCCATAAACAATCAGTTCCAAACAATCTTTTTCCTCTTACACTTTCAACAACATTCTCTTATTCATCT
>JAOPFK010000222.1:0-39895 GCA_026122265.1 Ammodytes dubius | reverse complement strand
GGGCCAGAAGCTTTGCCACTTGAGTTTTGATTAGGACTATTCATTCTTGACCTTAGAATCAGTATTTTAACAATACAACATCTTAATGCTTAAATCCTATATAAGCTAACCTAGCCTAATCCTAATAACTGGTTATTTCCAGAGCTATTGTAAGAGGACTTGAGGAGGATTAACACTTTTTTGTTAAACCAATGTAGCTTTCACTGGCACCTCTTGAGGTTGTCACAAAGGCTTAGAAATACATTTCCAGTGTTGAAGCCCAAAGAATAGCAGCCATTCCTGTTGACACAAACCTTTCTGAACGGCGGCCACTCTCCTTCAGTGCTTTGGTTCATGTTATCATTGGGGTCAGCGTCCGTGTGGAACACCCCGGCCGTGCTTAATTTATACAGAGGATACAGACAGACTCCTGAGGCATCCCAGAAACGCACTGTCCCGTCCTCATGCCTACGCACACACACACACGCACACACACACACACACACACAAATAAACAAATACATTAATAAATAGGACAGTGATAAAACAGGCCAAGATTTTGAAAGCGATTTCCAAAATGTAGTTGAACTGACCCTGTGAGCATTAGATCTCTCTGTGGAGGGTCTGGGGCCAGGCTCTGGCCTCCTGTGATTGGCCAGGACTGCATAGAGAGAGGAAATTAAAGTTTAACAATAATACCAACTTACTGCCATCCTTTCAACCACAAAAAGGAATGTATCCCTGTAGAGGACACAGCATACCATATATGATGAACAGCTTTAGAGGTTGAGAGGATTCACATGCAGTTATCTAGGTAAATGTTCTGTGGGGATGTCTGTCAGTGGAGGTAGCATAATATCGTAGAGGGTGGACCTACTATTTGCAATAATACAATAACATAGTGATGCATTTTACATACTGTTAGAGGGTAATGTTGCTTTAAAATACCGTATTTATTAACACCTATCGTTCCTGACAAACTGTACTCAAGGTCTGAGATATAACTTTTTTTTTTCAAAACATTTTAAATAAGACATTTCTAGTTTCATTATCTAATGACTATGAGAGAATGTAGCATCATTTTAGGCATTCATTACATGATATGGACCTGACTATATAGGTCAGAAAATACCAACTACCTTTATGAGTGCTTATGAATAATCACTGTGAAATACATTTCTCTGCTGTTACTTAGCATTTTCCATAAAAAAGTATCATTCCCTTGCTATGGAAGTACAAAGCAAACCGTGACACTTCTGTCAGATACATGTTAATTCCATTTTTAGGTTTTACACAATGAGAGTGACTTTAAATTGTAATCTTTTTATAATTCGTCATTTCAACATTGTTCCTTTTAATTGTTGTTATGGTCACCTTGATTTAAAATGCTGTAAAAAAATATCATGATGATAAAAACAAATGGATGGCAAACAGTTTTGCAAAACTGACAAACTCACTGGAACTTTTTTTCTTTTTTTAAAAAGGTGCTACGAAGAACTTTCCGTTTGTTATATCTAGCGCCCCCTTTGGACAGAAGCGGTAGTGTTTTTTTAAAGACGCCAGCTGTTTGTTCCTGGCTGAGCGTACCCATGACAAATCGCAATCTTTCCACTCATGGTCTCGTTTGCTGTTAAATGTCAATTATGATCATTAGAAGGAAAAATTAGGCCGTCTCAGAAATATTCAAAAGTTATTTGTGACTACATTAAAATCAATAGATCTACAGTGAGGTTGATTGCTATTTGAAGACTTAAATGTGCGTGTACCTTCTTGGAGTAGTGAGTCTTCTGCAGGTCTCCAGCAGCGATGATCCTCTCCCACAGTTTGAGGGGGATGGCGGAGGCGTGGTGTGAGCAGGTGATGGCCGAGCAGTGCAGAGGAACCAGGTAGGGGGTCTGGATGACGGGCCAGCCCTCTGTCTGCAGGTCTATCACCACCAACTCCTCCTCTACCAGAACCACCAGCGCACTGGGGTCTCCTGAACGTCACACAGTAGCAATTATTAACAGCAGGTAAAAAAAAAATAAAGTACATTAAAAAGGTGAAGTAAGCAATTTATTTATGTTAATATACGTGTTAAAATCGCTCTGTATTCATACAGTGATCACTTATATAGTGTGCACGTTTCATAAAGCCGATCTCTCAGTCACTCGCTCTGCATGTAATCGGCAAAATAAACTTGTCGGGGATCCCACTACTGATAACCAATCAGAGGAGAGAACGCTACAAACCGGCACCCGTCTCACTGCCGGTGCACGTGCAGAGCGACACATGGGTGAATGTGTATGCGCCTACAATGGCGGAGCAGGTAAAAATCCTTCCCAATTTCTGTTTTGATGGTTTTAAATCAGGTTTTATCACACTTATGGATCTGAGATGATGCTAGATAACTCGCTGCTTGAAGACCGCAGTGCATTAATGTGGTGACGTAGGGATGAGGGAGGGGACTGCTAACTGCAGTCACTGACTAAATTGACCATTCCGCTTACTGAACATTTAAAGTTACACCTGATATTGATAAGCATCCTCTCCATTCTGTTGCAATGTGATCAGATCACAATTTGTAACATTGGATGCTGGTTATGAATCAATACTAGTGTCCACCGCAAGATTTCTTTCTGCTGTCAATTTGTTTTTCCCCTTATAGTAGTATCATTTACTGTCCGACATTTCAGCCAGCATGGCATGTCCCAGGAAGCACTGCCTCAAAATGTGTTGTGCATTTTGCTGTCTGTTGGTCTGATTGTTGGTGTGTGTGTGTGTGTGTGTGTTGCCTGCCTGTGTGCTGGGGTCCCTGTCTGATGGCAAAGAAGTCGATGATCCTGGAGGTGAAGTCCAGAGCCACGTGGGTCTTTTTATGGATCACCGTGATACAGTGTCTGTCCCCATAGCTGGCCCTCGGCATGCCACCGCTGAACAACAGGAATGGAGGCCTACACACACACACACACAGAGTTTGCTTAGAGATTAATGTGTAACAACAGGTCATGTAACACAGCATGGGAATACAGTTAAGCATTAGGAGGGGGGTAAAAAGATACACATGTTACAAACTAACTTACCCTTCTGCTGTAGGCAGCTGGACTATTTTAGAGATGGCCTTGCAGGGGAAATGGCCTGCAGTGATAAATGACAAATCACCACAAGCCTTTAGTTACACACATTTCATACCTGTGACAGTGAAGAAAGTGTGCATTGGAAGACTCTTTAATCCTCACCGTAAGGAATGTCGGATTTCTCCTCCTCCTCGTTTAAATCCTCTACTCCTACCATCCATCGACAGTAACTTCCATCGCTGTGCGAACTGAGAATGAATGCTGCGTCCTCTGTCCACCACACGCTCTCCAGTTGCTATGGTCACACCGGGTGCCATGGAAAAATACACAAGAAAAAAAAAAGAAAGGAGGGATAAACAAAGATGTATTTTAAGGCCATATCTATGTGATTTAACAAACATTTAAAATAATTCAAAAATGAAAAAGTTGGATTCTTATGTTCTTTTGTATTCAAACAAGTTCAGATAATGTTTATGCATTTTGAATATTGTTCGCACTTTTGAATAAGAATTGCTGTGTTGCTTAAGCCTTCCTAACCTTACACATAACATCACCACCAACAAAGAAATTTATAATAAATAGGATATTGTACAATATCGGTATCGGCTGATATCCAAAACCCTGATGTTGGAAGCGGAATCCTACTGATAAATAGTGGATGGGTGCATCTCTAGCTGTTACCTGTGTGGCAGGGATGTGCTGGATGGCACTCTGTTTCTCCAGGTCCCAGATGACCATGAGCCCTCGTCCGTAGCCAATCACCACCTGGTTTGGGTTGAGGGGGTTCTCCTGTAGAGCCTCCACATGCTCCAGGTTCCTGCGGCCGATGTAGTCATCTGGTACACTGCAGGAGAGAGGAGGGGTTGAGGGAGAGAGACACAATAAAGCCTGAAGACAGAAGATCAATTTGAATATTGATCAGTAGGGACTGATCCAGCTCATTAGTTGATACAGTGATGTATATTGTTTGACACACATTTGCGTTATTTACGGTAAGTCCATTTGAAAAATGAGGGTATTGTTTTGCTGTGTGTTTCCACATTAGCAGAGAACCCGATATGTTTGCTGTCCTTTTTTTAAGCTTGTCTTGCTTTTCAAGAGAGTGCAGGTGTGTGGACTCAGTGTTTCCCCACAGGTTGAGGATTGACTTGCGGTGGTCAGGGGCAGCGCGTGATGGGCAGGTTGAGTAATAAATAAGTCAAATAAAAGGTTTATGACCCATTTATTGATAAACAATGAGTCAATGAAGTTCAATCATTTAGAAAGGAATACCTTTTTAATAGGGCTGTCAATGGATTAAACGTGTTAATTTATTTGATGTTGTACACCAGAAGCAACCCTAACTGAAGGCCATTATATATATACAGTGTGTTGTAGTTACTGACCTGCTGGCCACCTGGTCCAGACTGATGTTTCTCTCTTCCAGCTCTCTGAATCCTGGGACTTCCACCACAAAGACGTGTCCTCCTTCTGTCCCCAGCAGCAGCAGCTCTCCTGAGGAGTGAGCTAGCACAGCCGTCACCCTGGTGACACTGGGAGGGGCCCTGAGGTGGAGGGAAGAGGGGAGGGGGGGGGGGGGTCAATTAATGGAATGATTAGCAGATGATGTTTCAATAAAGTAGATCTGCAACTAATCATTCTTTCACCTTATCAATCCCACAATTATTCTTTCTTAATTAATTCATTGTACGCAGTTTTTTTGGAGAGACAAGAGATGAAATGGGGCAGAGAACGACCAGAGCGTTTTCTCAATTTTCTAATCCCTAAAAAAGGCTGCTTGAAATCTACCTGCTCTGGGAAAGGGTTGATGAAGGGGGAAATGTTCATGATTGTGTGAGTGTGTGAGTGAGAGTGTGTGTGTGAGAGAGTGAGTGAGTGTGTTTTACCCAGGTGGTCCCGTGAGTGTGAAGCGTCCTATTTCCAGGAGCTCAGAGGTTCCCTTGTGGGCTCTTAACGTCCACATGTGCAGACTGTTGTCATCCAACAGAGTCACCAGTTCAACCTGAAATCATAAGAAACGAGATAGGTAGCAAGAAATTATAAATAATTAAACCATGTTTTTGGAATGTAAAATTGCATTTCATTCATATTCTATCAGTGTTTGCATAGGCTGATAATTGCTTGGGGTCTGTGTTAACAGTGAACTCAAACAAAAAAACACTGTAATTAAGAATGTTCTAAGAAAATTCTTAGTTATACAGTTAGTTCATATTCAATATTATTTTAAGTATTCTACAATGTTATCGCATATGGCATATTTTCCTCATGTGGTGCAAGCCCTATTTGGGAGTGTGTTATAGATTTTCCGACCGTACCTGGTGGGGGAGGAAGTGCACCTGTGTGACGGCAGCATTCTCATCATGGAGACCCATGAACTCCACACCGGGAGATCCATATCTGAAACACTGGTCAAGGAACACACTACATGTGTGATGGACACAGGCCTATATGACAGTCTCACTCTTAATCTATTCATTACTCAGCCTGCACATCAAAATGCCTTAAAATGTACATCCAGTTGATTGCACATTACACCTTGTAAATATTTTTCGTCACATTGCAATTTAACTTATCTACTTTTTTCTTTCTATTCTATTTTATATATACTGTTTTCTATTGCACAGAAAATTCATTTGCACTACTTAGTATTTAGAATTTATCTTGTGTAAATATTGTTTATGTTTATCTTATTTAACTCTATCGTTCCAACTGCATTGTGGGCCAGAGATAAACGCCATAAAACACCACAGCGACGCAAGACACCCGAGTACAAGGCAGAACGTTGTCCAGTGTGAACCGTACAGCGATCCTACAAGGTTTAAATTGGTGTAGTGTGTGCCTGCCGTACGCTGACAGTAAGCAGGGAGTCTGTCCAGCGTCATGAGGAATAGACTTTATTTATTTATTTTTATTTTTATTTAACCTTTATTTTACCAGGAAGGTCCCATTCAGTTACAATAACTCTTCTCACAGGGAGTCCTGGCCAAGACAGGCAGCAGAAAAGAAGTTGCAGACATACAAACAAAGTACACCACAATTGACACTATAATGCTAAAATTACACTTCAAAACAGACTATATAGAAACAAGCTAATACATACAGCTTTTTTTTAAATAAATAAAATGAATTAAAAAAATTGAAAACAAATAAAATAAATAAATAAAAGGCATCAGGTTAAAAACAGTTGCAGTGTTCTTTTAGAGCTGACTGTAACATGTTTTTAAAGGTACTGAGTGGTGGGAGTGATTCCAGCTTTAAAGTGGCTTGAAGTTCATTCCAGACCTTTGGTGCATATGATGAGAAAGCTGTTGTACCCAGTTGTGTTCTTGTTAATGGTGTGGTTAATAACAAATATTCTGATGACCTTGTTTTGTAAATACTGTTTTGGAAGGAAAGCAAATTTGAAATGTAAAGGGGTAGTTTACCCAATAGTGCTTTCGCAATAAAAATCAGTGCATGCAGTTTCCTTCTAAGGGAGAGGGAGGGCCATTGTACAGCCTCATACAGAATGCAGTGGTGAGTTCTAGCTGGGGCACCTGTGATGAAGCGCAGGGCTGAATGGTAAATTACATCTAGTTTGTTTAATAGTGATGAGGAAGAATGCATGTAAATGAGGTCACCATAATCTAATACTGATAAGAAAGTGCTCTGCACTAACCTTTTCCTTGCTACATGAGGAAAACACTTTTTCATGCGAAAAAAGAAACCTAATTTAGGTCTAAGTTTTTTTAAAAGGCTCACAATATGGACCCCGAGAGACAGCTTATCATCAAGCCAGATACCTAAGTATTTATAAGACGATACTCTCTCTATTATCGTACCATCCTGAGTTGTTAAAGTGATGTTTATTGGAGAGCGTGAACGGGTAAAAATCATTGACTTAGTTTTTGTAGCATTTAGTACCAACTTTAAGCTTACCAGAGATTGTTGTACTACACTAAAAGCAGACAGTAAATATGTAATTGCTTCACTGACTGATGTGGCAGATGTATACATAATGGTATCATCTGCGTAAAGATGAATCTTTGTTTGCTTTAAGTCCCTACCTAAATTGTTTATATAAATGGAAAATAAAATGGGGCCCAAAACTGACCCTTGTGGGACACCCATTTTTACTTCCAGCAAAGATGAGGTACAGTTATCCAATGCCACACACTGAGTTCTACCACTCAGGTAATTAGTGAACCAGCTTAATACAGTGGTACTAAAGCCTATACTTTGCAATCTCTGCAGGAGAAGGTGATGGTCCACAGTGTCAAATGCTTTAGAAAGGTCAATAAATAAAGCAGCACAAGACTTCTTGTTATCTAAAGTATGTAAGATATCATTTGTAACTGAGGTTACAGCAGTAATTGTACTATGTCCTTGTCGAAAGCCAGACTGAGTGGGATTCAAAATGGAGTTGTCAGATAAGAAATGTTTTAGTTGCTCATTTATGAAAGACTCAAGCAATTTGGCCAAGACAGACAGTCTGGAGATTGGGCGATAATTATCTAAAACCGAAGGGTCTCCGCTTTTTAAAAGTGGAAGGACAAATGCAGATTTCCATGACTTTGGGATAGAACCACAGTGTAGACTAAGATTGAAGATGGAGGAGATAGGGCTAGCAATCAAGTTTGCAGCAGTTTTAAGAAAATATGGCTCAATCTGGTCTGGCCCAGCAGACTTTTTACAGTCCAACCCCAACAGGGCCTTTTGTACTTCCGCAGCAGATATTGGAATGAAGTTAAAATTATTTAGACTTTCATTAGATGAATCAATGATGGAGGTTCCACTATCCATGGGGGTGGCTGGAAGTGTTGACTGAATATCTCTACCTGCATTAATAAAGTGCTCGTTGAAAGTATCTACCATGCTTTGTTTACCCCTAACTTCACCATGGCTTGTTGTAATGAATTCAGGGATAGCGGGAGGTGGCACATCACCTGAAGAAGATTTAATAGCTTTCCAAATTTTTTTAGGATCACTGAGGTTTTCATTTATTAAATTCAGATAATACTCACTTTTTGTAGTTTTTATTAGTCTTGTGCATTTGTTTCTTAATACCCTATAATTTAACCAACATTTGTCATTATTATTTCTTTTTGCTTTTATCCATGCTTCATTTCGTTCTCTAATTGCAGTTGCAATGCTGTCATTAAACCAGGGGTTGTCTCTGCCCCTCACTCTATATCTTATAGTAGGAGCATGTTTATCAATTATGGCTAAAAAAGTCTTCTTAAAATAATCCCATGCCAGTTCAACATCATCCATAAAACACACTAAATTTAAATCACTTTGATAGATGTCATGAAGAAATGCTTGCTCATTAAAGCGTTTGTAATTTCGTTTAAAAATAAACCGCGGTTTGGTTTTAGTCATTTTACAATTTTTAACACAGGCAACCATACAGTGATCACTGACATCATTACATAAAACACCGGAGGCAGAGTACTTGTGTGGGGAATTAGTCAGAATTACATCGATTAATGTAGATTTGTCCATTCGTTTTAGATTGAGGCGTGTAGGTGACTGAACTAGTTGCGTCAAGTTTAACGCGTCGCAAATGTCTTTTAACGGTGATGAAGGTGAAAGCCAGTCCCAATTCAAGTCTCCCAGAACGATAAACTCATTGGACAGTTCTTGCAGAAAGTCAGATAGCAGAGCAGTTGCCGCAGCTACAGCTGATGGTGGGCGGTAGCATCCTACCACAGTCAATGAAGTGTCATTGGGGAGATTTAATTTGACAGCACACAGTTCAAAACACTTCGGTTTTGTTATTGTTTCGACGGAACAGCAATCCAACGAAGCCTTTGCATATATGGCCACGCCCCCTCCTTTATTCACACGATCCGTCCGAAAGAGATTATAGCCATCGATATGAATCATGTTGTTCGTAATTGATGGTTTGAGCCATGTCTCCGACAAGACAATTACGTCACTTTCTGTCATTTTAGCCCACAGACGAATAGCGTCGATTTTGTTAATCAGACTGCGCACGTTGACATGGACAAAACGCAAGCCTTCGCTACTTTTTAAATCTCCACGTGCTAAAATGTCAATGAACACACCATTGAGGCCAGCTATACACGCTGCTGCAGTGGATCTGACCCTGACCCCCACTGTGTGGAGAAACAATAACAGCATTGTGATCAAAGTGTCACATTATTAAATGATTTATGGAGATACATAAAATAACACACGCTGTTCTGTTCTTTGACTTTGCCTGAAGCTTCCTGCACTTGACTCTTTATATACATTCACAGATAATTTTTTTGATTTTTTTTCATCTGTGCCCTATTTGCTGCTTTGGCCCAGAAACAAAGTACTGCATTGTCTGGACTGATTTATCCCTAATGGGAGAAGGCACCGCGGTTATCACAACCAGTGTGTGTTTCTCTGTGACAATGGGGAAAGTGTACAGACTGGCTCCGCTGCACTAGTCTAGTGAGCAGAAATGGAGTGACGCGACACAGACGCTTGCTGTCTGAAAAATGCCAGGTGGACATTGAGCAACTAGCGTGAGAAAATGAAATACCTGAAGCAGGTGGCCCATGTGAACGGCAGACATTCCCTGCGTTCCAATTCCCATACTTCCCTACTATTTAGTATGCCAGAAAAAGATTTAGGAAGTCCAAATACATGCACGCCAATTGTAGTATGCTGAAAATACATAAATGCCCCACTAACTCCGATAACATTTAGGAGTATTCGTCTTTATTCTTGACATTTCTCGACATAATGAAAAAAAAAATCTTCCTTATCTGATTTTTTTTTCCTCTCCTGTGGCCCTAAAACTCTTCTGTACTTTAGTATGTAGTGTAGTAAAAAGAAAAAGTATGTGATTTGGAACGCAGGGAAAGAATCGGCATCGTCACAGTCGTGGACCTGCCTCGAGTTCAAACACGATGGCCATGACTGATCCCTTTCGACACAGAGGTACAGAGGTGTAATGTAACTAAATACATTTACTTCAGTACTGCGCTTAAGTACACGTTTGAGGCTTTGTATAATACTTGATTATTTTCTTTTCATGGTATTTTATACTTCTACTTCACTGCAATTCACTGGGAAATATTCTAATTCTAATATATATATATATATATATATATAATATATATATATATACACGCACACTATATATATGGTTTTCAGGTGTTCTTTTCACCAGTGCACAGGCAGAGTGAAGGATACAGTTTGATGGCCCCGGAGCGCGTGCCGATGGCCAGCAGCTGCAGAGAGGGACTGTAGCTCAGAGCACTGGGCTGGTGAGGGAATCCATGCTCCACGGTCTGAGGAGAGAGAGAGAGACAGGGGAAGGGTGAGACTGAGACTGAGCACACACACACACACACAATGACAGGATAGGAGAGAGACAAGAGAGGCTGCAGCTAAACACACGGTCAAATAGGAAGGACTACAGATAACACAAATATGTATCCTGCTAGCTCACACCCAGCCCCACTCACTGTCTGATGAATGAAATGTACAATACTAAGCAGGTTATACAGATGAGTTTTGCCTTTGGGAAATGTAGTAAATTCCAATTCCAAAACCCAATATATAACCCAACAACATTTTGCATCAGGGGGCTAATCAACTGTACAGCACATGATGACACACTAGGTCCTTTATCCCTCGAATCAGAAAAATAATATCCCCAAAAACTCACTTAAGAGTCAGTAATTCTGGAGAATGTGTGCTGTCAAAATCCCTTTTGTCAAAAACCAGTGAATATTTCCTCACAATCCGTTAAGCTGTCCATACTATATGTGCGCTGAAAAAATATTTTCCTGTGTTAATACACATGTAAGGCATGTAAAGAAAGTGGCTAGGACCGACCCACCGTAGCTAGCAACAATGCTATCGATACTCAAATCGTTATGAAAATACAGGTAGCATTTGTTTTAGTAGTAATGCAAGTAAGACAATAGGCCTGTCAATATTTAAATAGGTGTTGAAGCCAAATACTACAAAGTGTGAGCCGATCAGTAGCTTAGCCTATATGGATAGGGATTCACATGACTAGTGGGATAAACGTTTAAACGTCCCCTGCCAGTGTCTCACTCCTCGTCACCATAACTACCAGTCGGTAAGTATACGTTTCCCATCACGTGGAATTGAACAAAACATGTGTGAGGACGAGGGATAATTCATTCAGGACAGACAGACAGGAAATAGATTCTATGTAGAACAGACCAATAGAAAAAAGGAAGCTTTAATGTAGACATCACAGAAGATGGAAGACAACATCCACACAGATAGAAACACAAAGATAAACACAGAGAGACAGACAGAGAGAGAGAGAGACACACACACACAGACAGACAGACAGACAGAGGATAGCAAGCTAACTAAGAAAAGAGGAGCAAAGAGGAGAGGCGTCTGGATGAGAAAGAGAAATAACAGAGGCAGAATAAAACATCTAAAAAAAGGGGGTTTCATTCACTTTAAAGGGCTGGTCACATACAGTTCTAACTGTTAAGACTATTACCTTTTTGAACATCCATAGTATGTTCTTCCTGCACACATCTGGTATTCTCAAAGAAGCACACATATAAAACTCAGTGTGTACACATACACGTTCTGCCCTGTGATAAACCTGATTTCCACCCCTGCCGTTAGCCATAAACAGATCCAGACACACCCTTGATTGTTGGTGTATAAATACACCTGTACAATATATTGGCCTTTCTACCGTCAATAAAGAGATCAAGAGGAGAAGCGCACTTTCACTAGCTGTGAGACAAGCTAAAACCAGTATAAGGTTTGAGGTGGGCTCTGCTGATGTGATTGTTAATAAAAAGTAATAATAATAATAATAATAATAATAATAATAATAATAATAATAATAATAATAATGATGATAATAATAATAATGGATTGGATTTATATTGCGCTTTTTTCTAGGAACTCAAAGTGCTTTACAGGGTTCCAGGTTCCATTCATTCACACACAGTCATACCGATGGTGGGAAGCTACGATGGTAGCCACAGCTGTCGGAAGCGTGGCTGCCAATTCGCGCCTACGGCCCCTCCGACCGCTACCTCAAACATACAGCAGTGAGCAGTCATACACATTCATACAAGGCAAGGTGGGTGAAGTGTCTTGCCCAAGGACACAACAACCATGGCACAGGTGGCAGGGCGGGAATCAAACCACTTGGATCATTGGCCGACCCGCTCTACCACCTGAGCCGCGGTCTTGTGTCGTGTTGTGTCCAGGTGAACTTGCCTTGTTGAACTGGAAGAGTTCCTGTTTGATGCGATCTCTCTGGGACTCCTGTCCGTGTCGTCTGAACCTCTTCATCCTGCCTCAGCAGCAGCGTGGAGCCCACGGCCCACGGACACACACTGCAGGAGGGAACAACAAGGACACAGGTCAACTCAGCTCTTCTGTTGACAAAACCATCCCAACAAATGCTAATAAGTAACATACAGCCAGAGAGAGGAGGACTGTGCAGATAAACACACCACCACATTTCATAGTGGGGCAGAAGTGATCATTGAGAGGGATTATTTTTGTGCAACTCCATAATGTATATGTTCATTAAAATGATGCCAAGACTGCCTTTAACCAATACAAAGTTTTACCATTTAATTCAAAGTTAAAAACAGTGACAGGGATGACTTAAACCGTATAAAAAAATAAAAAAATAAAATAAAATGTATTTTTAGCCGTTCTTAATTTCACTTTACTGGGGTTCATGTGTGCAGGTGAGAAGAACACTGCAATCATACGCAGGCTAAACAAGCGTACCGAGACATTGTTGAACATGAGGTCTTGTGGTCAGTGCAGGAAGCACTGAGTAACAAGCTACCGTTCGGCCTGCTATGCATTATGGGATGAGGAAGACAATCTACTTCCTGGATTTTCTTTCTGTTGTTTGCCGGCATGGAAATTCTGACCAATTGTAAAGCAGTAGTTCAGGAACCTCATTATTGCTCCCGAGTCCCTTTCCAGACACATCTGACCAATGAGTGAAGAGAATGTTCTCAAGTGGCTAATGTGCTGCATTTTGGTTCACTTCACCAACTGATTCAGACCTGAGGAAACGATAGGTGTGAAAGGGAACCGAACCCGTTGAGAAACCAAACAATGCATCATTCTCATCTGGTGAGAATCAAGGAAGCATACTAGAACAGGACTATCAGATAGTCCTTTTCTCTCGGTTATAAAAATCCAAACTTTAAAGTTAATGATGTATTTTTGTTTGATTAATTGATCAAATCTCTCTACCTTCAAAGTTTTAAAATACAGGATGACAGAGCAGAACTGTGACTTCTATTTCACCCACAGTTTGGGATTAGGCTTAGAGTGTGGCATTTGAATATGTCTTGGGACAGTGCTGTTAGTAAATGTGAAGCTGTTGTGTGTGTGTGTGTGTGTGTGTGTGTGTGTGTGTGTGTGTGTGTGATTGCCTAACAAGACTTAACGATGCGAGTAAAGGATTGTAGAGGCGGTAGCACTTCAGCACTTGATAACACCTCAGAAAAAGGGACAGAAAAGAAGGTATAGAAGAGAGGGCGACAATTTAATGAAAAAATAAAACATCATCCTTGCGTTGCAGTAACAGTACGCATTGTAGGAGGGAGACCGACTGAGCTCAATCATGTGAAGAGAAAGGTTCAACCAGAGAGCAGCATTTAAAAGGCCTCTTAAGTCTGTGTGTCTGCTCTCTGTCAGCTCCCTGGCTCCTTCCCTCACCCACTCAAATACATAATAGAAAGCTGACCAAAAAGGAGAATATTTCAGACGGGGGGAAAAAAAAATACAGTCAGACAAATGATCCACAATATCACGAGTCCCTGACAAAAATGCCATGAGTCACAGTTTTCCATGTAAAAACCAGCTCACTAGCTTCCAGACATAGTTTGTGTTCTTATACCCTCCTATCAGCACTGCTGCCCTGACTCACTGGCTGCTGCTGGCTTTTGGTCGCACACTTCCAAATACAGCTTCCTCAAAAGAAAAAAAAAAAAGAAAAATCAACAATGCCCGGGTAACAGCAGCCCGACAGCTGTTATGAAGGCAGACTGAATTTTCAGATTAGTTATCAAACGATATTGTGTTATGGTAATGAGCACTCTCACGGTATATTTTCACCTATTGCAATACTGTTTATGCAAGTGTGTACAGGTGGGGTTGACTGAGTTTAACATGAAGCTAGGTCGTCATACCTACATTGGATGTACCATGTTACATTTGTCCCCAGAAAATAATTTGTTTTTGTTTTTATTTAGAAAAGATATTCAATTAAAAACAATATTTAGACAAGTAAAATCTGGAAGTGTGTGTGTGTGTGTGTGTGTGTGTGTGTGAGAGACGGTCCCAGAAGCAGTGGAGCAGAAAGAAGGAGCTCAGAGTGGTATAAGCTCTGCTCACAATGGCAAGGTGGGAGGTCTGCTTCACACACACCACACACACACACACACACACACACACACAACAGCTTCACAGGGCTAACGGAGGAATCCGCTGATGGAAACCCAGGGAATACAACCCCAACATATGCCCACATGTAAACAGTAGGGGTGTGAAAAGGTACACAAAAGTCACGGTTCGGTACGGTTCTGTTCTCAGTTAAGAGGTAAAATGTAAATTTTAAAATGTAATTGTTTGTAATAATGAACATGAGTTTAATCAGTTAAACAATAGCAGTTAAACATTTATTATCTCATCAAGTGTTTCAAATTAAATTATACAAATAAAATGTATAAAAATATATATATTTTTTTAGATATTTAAAAAAAGAATATTGCTGCAAGTGCAAGTTCTCCGATAAATATAATTCTTCCCAAATATAATTAAGTGCAGCATTAACTTCAAATGTGGCTTTTATCCTCTTCAGTATACAAAATTAAATACTGCTGCGAAAAAACAAAGAATTCAAATAAATAAAACACTTCTCACATAAAAGTGCAAGTTCCGCAATCAAAACAAGCATATTTACACCATATTAACTCTATTTACGCCATACAGATCGCGGTATACCTGTAGAACAACCCATAAGTGCCTGTATTGTGACAGTTCGGTATGAATACGTGTATAAAAAAATTAAATATAGAAAATGCTCACTTACGTTCGACCGACTTAGTGTCGGCCTAATTACAACCTTAGTATGTTAGTCTCAAAATAAGAGTCTCAGTTGACTTATTTCTCACGATTCATCTTGTTGTTTTTCTTTCTGTGGTTAACGTTACATGCTTTTAATGTGAAGCTAAGCTGGAGGGAATGTCCGGTTTGAATTAACAGTAACTTAACTACGTGTTACATGTATAGTTTGTGTCGTGAAGAGTGCGATTTGCAACACAACAAAATAAACGATATTACTTCAAATGAAACTATAGACGTTTTTTTCTTCCGTCAGACGATATATGGTCATATCGCCACAGCCCTAACGTGTATTATTGTTACACCCCTAGTAAAGCAGCAGAGCCAACAACCAGCATGGAAAGCTTGGGTTCAGCCATCCACACATATGCTACACGTCAGGTGTGAGATTCTCCACACACACACACACACACAGACACGCGCACACACACACGCACGCACGCACGCACGGCAGCCCATCTATTCCACTGTATTTCCTCTCCAACCAGATTAATTGTGGCTTTTCAAGTGACCTGACAGACATTAGAGCACAAATGAGCTATTCATTAAGTGTACTCAAGTGTTATTTTTACCCCGGCTATTATCAAGGGGCAGAGGCTGGGAGTGAACATCACAATTATGTGAAGTGCTGTGATGGTGAAGGATGTTAGTTCAGACAGATAAAACCTCCTCCTCTTGTAAACTCTGGCTGTGGCTAAGAAGAAACAACAATAGTCAACTACTCAAGCAAACAAGGCACACATCTAGTAGTTTAAGGTGAGACACAGCAGGCAACATGTTGTTATTTCAAGCATGGGTCAATGTTGAGATTGTTGTCTATTTTGCTTCCATAACATGAATTATTTTCTAGTACCGGTATTTTTTTTACGAAAAGGTTCAAAATTTACATTTAGGTGTTTATTTGACTAAACCTAGTTTGTTTGCGTCTCCTGTACAACCATCTTTAACGGTCGGCCATTATCTCAATTATGATTATCTCAGCCATCATTTCAATACTTTAAACCAAACATCTTAACTTCTTCTAAAGCGCTTACGTCTAGTAAACTTTCAATAATCATTCTTAGCACTATACTCGAGGTTATCACAGGAGGATTTGTTCATATGTTGTGAACTGTCTGATGATTCATATATTTTATTTAACTCTGGCTTTATCGAACATCTAGACTTTTGGTTTTGAAACAGTTGGATATTGCCAAATTTGCATATTGATTCAAAGATTTCTGAAAACATTCTAACATGTAAAACATTATTTTAATGTAAGTTAGATGTTCCAATCCCTTATTGACCTGTATAGCTTTTATTTAGAAGGCAGGCACCTTTGGACCATAGAATCATTTGTGCGGAATGATTGTCTTTGCTTCTCCTTTACGAGACATGTATATTGTTAGCCTCATAGCATAATTGCCTAAATCATATTTACTCTACTCTACATCCACTCTACTCTACATCTACTTTGTCAGCCTAATAGCATAATTGCCTGAGTCATATTTTAAGGGTTATAGTAAGGTAAAGTAGATGTAGAGTAGATGTAGAATAGAGTAAACATGATTAAGGCAATTATGCTATGAGGCTAACAAAATGTTTTCATCAGAGAGCAGCTCTTACAGCTAGCTGCAGTAGCCTGAGGTGGTGCTTGTCAGGAGAACACAGGCAGGTCAGGAGTGGGTGAAACAGAAACTCAGCTATGCAGGCTTCGTGACATGCTATAGATGGATTTTTCCCAGGAATTTCACTTTGGCAGAAACAGAGCAAATGAACTAGTGTTGAGAAACAACAGTGAATGACATTGGACATTGCTGCATCTTTGGTCACATTGTTTGATCTACAGTGAGCTCATCTCTCTTGCAAGATAAGGACATATAGTATTTACCTATGATGATAACACACTCAACAGGCCTATTGACTGTTCTCACAAAAGCCACATTCAGCGAGGAAAGTATGCCTCTGCCTGCCAATATACAATCCCAAATGTCCTTCCCTTAAACTGTGTTCACTCTGTTAGCATGACGTCATGAGTTATCTTTTTATCCCACACTTGAGCGGTGTCGTCAAATTCCCAGCATATCAACCGAGCCATCTGAGTTGAGTGTAGAGTCACAGGGGAAAAACAAGGTGCATAAACAAGCCTGGACAGGACAATAACCTCAAGGAGAAGGCGGCTCGACCAGCAGAGCTGCTGCTACGAGGGCTGCGTCTGTCAACGGCATAGCTAGCATAGTGCCTCGCAGTCAGAATGAATGGCCAGGAAATGCCTGGCATCCAAAACATTCTACTTATGGACTTATGTAATCAGCAGCTATGCAGCCGGCACACTCGCTGCAGCACAGGAAACAAGGTGCAAAGATAATAAGCCCTTCTCCTTGTGTAGCCATCTGATCAGGTCATAACTTAAGATACAGACAGACACCATTCATATTAAAAGGTGTGAAATAAACCACGTTCACACTTCACACAGGTGGAGCAGAACCTGTTTGGCAGCTGCAGAAAACTGGCTTGCCTTTCACACATGGTGAGCCCAGGGAAAGCCACAAAATCTGGACGACTTAAAAGCCGTCCGTCATGGCCATTTTCAGTGAGAAGGGAGGGAGCATCTGTAAAATGAAGACAGCAAAGAATGCACCTCACAAGACAGAGCAGTTAGCCTGCCATAGTACAGCACAGCAAACATTACAGAGATGCTTCCTTTAACACTGACAAAACAGAAATGAGATCTTGTCAGTTTTGGGTGTGGTCGGCGGCAGGATATCGTATCTCCCACCAACTCACTCCCTCTTTCCTGTAATCAGAACCAGGAAGACAGAGGAGAGGGTGGGGGGGGGGGGCGATCAGGAGCACAGTGTTAACACTAGTCCAGTGAACATGGTCACCGACAGTAAGGGGATATTAGGCTGTTTGGAGCAGCATCCCTCGCCAAGTTTATGTGCTTAAACTTTACCACAACATTTCCACGTAGGAAAAAAAATACAACTGATCAGTGCTTAATATGTATTGCAGGAGGTCCCGGAACAGGGAGGGGGCGCCGGGTCAGATTTGATCATCCAACTGACTGGCTGGTTCGGACAAATAAAACTAAATCTGATCGCCTTTTTGACATTATACCAGTTAAAGCTGGGGTGGAGGATTTGGGGAGAAAATGGCAGTTGGGATAGAGATTCGAAGCCAAATACCTCAACCGCTCCACTTGTTCTCTTTGGTCCCTCCCCTATGGTCCCTCCCTGACGCGCTCTACACCAACAACGTTGTGCCAAAGTGAATGGACAGTCCCCAACAGCCAATAAGAACAGAGAATCGGAGCCTCGCTCTGATTGGTCAAAGTGTACAGCTCATGTTAACTTTGACCAATCAGAAATCACGTATGAAAACACAACATCAGCTCAAATGATGTGCGCGGAAATTCCCACACTCTGCTTTCTCGCTTCCTCTCTCTCTCTCTTTCCCACTTTAAAAATCTAAAATAGGCAAAACAAGCGATTTTTGTACAACTTCAATGGGTAAAGACTCAATACACAATACATATTGATTAATATATTCATAGTGACGAAACAGCCTGATCCAATTAAATAGGTTGCGGTTCGGACGTGTTCCGGCACAAATTATGCCCTGAGAACTGATGATGGAGAGTCAGAGCACACTCTTTAACCACAGTCTGAGCCAGGAGAACAGGGTTCAACATAACTTTTTTTTCCTACTGGCCCGCCGGGCCAGTGGATCCGAGTTTTACTGGCCCCTTGTATATTTTCACTGGCCCTGCACACACTTTTTTTTCTTCATAATTTAGTGTCAATAACTATAATACCTGTATTAGAAAAATAAAGAAAAATAACCAAATCTAAAGGGAATATCTATACTGTAACAGTATAGATATTCCCTTTAGATTTGGTCATTTTTCTTTTAGTTAATTAGCCTATATGAAATGTTGATATTGCTCATACACATAATATAAAACCAGGCAAACATATTGAATTTGAAGCCTACAACTGTAAGTATGTTGAAAGAGTGGGCCAGTATTTTAAAGTCCAGTAGTTTGATGATTGTTTTTATTCTTGAATTTGGGAAGTTTAATGGATAGTTCACCTGCAGAAGTCATGTTCAAACATAAAAAAAGAGATGAAGGTCTGATCATTCTTTGTGGTGTGGCTGTTTTTATTACTTTCTCTATATGCATTAGGGATGTGAATGTGTCGACCGAATGACCTGTTTTCCACATACGCTCAAGTTGACTTTAAAAATAGAATAGAAATCCGAAAATCAGTGGGTTATGCCGTTTTTTTAATGGGAGAGCGCGCTGCAGGAGCGTCATTTCTCCATTAAGTGTCAGCTTCACATAAGAGTCCGGTGTGGGACCATTTTTTCAAACTATTGATAAAAAACAATGCAGTGCAAAATATGCAGCATACGTTAAACGCTTTTCACCGTGTGATCTCGCCGCGCAGAAGAACTGTGGTTTGTGGCTAAAATAATAACCGGGGATATTCCCCCCCGTTAGCGATGGGAAAGACTTCCGCGATCTGATTGAATGTCTCGAGCCTGAAAACACAGTGCCTAACTGCGCGACTAGGAACAGTGAGCGGAGTCCCTCCGTTCGTTTCTGTCTACAACCGACACAATCACCGGAGACGCATTCACAGCGTTTAAATAACACCTCTCATTTGTATTACCATTGGGGCTTGGATGCAAATACTGTAACATTACGGTGGCAGCTAAAGGAAAAGCGCAGTTATCATTTTCTGCACCTCAACCTCTGCTGTGGGAAGAAAAAAAGGGGGCAAAGTAAGTCGATTGATTTGTCGACTGGCAGGCGGACGGTAGGCAGCTCTGCCAACGGAGCGAGAGTGCACCCGCTTGTTGCTCCGCCTGTCACAACGCCCAAGCATCGTTTGTCCACTGGCCTTTCATTAAAAAAATATTTTATATTTCATATTAGGTTTATTATATTGAGTCTTAAATAAACACTGCTTTCATTACGACTCTCAACGCGCATTTCAATGAACCATGATGTAGTCTACAAAAAGATTGATACTGAACTGTGATTGGCCAGTCACTGGCCCGGGCGGGCCAGTGGCTGGCCAATCAACTTGCCCTGCATATGATTTTACTGGCCCCGGGCCATCGGGCTATACGTTATGTCGAACCCTGGGAGAATGTTCCAGTAACTTTAGAAGTCTTCTCCATCTGCCCTCAATGGCTATAGACCAGTTCCTTCCATCATCCCACATCATGAAGGTCCTGTACAGAGACTGATATTGGCCCATCTCAGACATCAGAAGAAAATCTCTCTCTGGACCCCACTGCAGTTTTCCTAGATATCACCTAGAGGTTGTAGTAGAAGACAGCCGCCATAATCTACCTACTTCAATGAAATGATCCCACTCTCACCTGATCAAAGCAGGCAGCAGTGTGAGGATTATCCCTGCATTCCAATTCACATACTTTTTCTTTTTACTACATTACATAAAGTACAGAAGAGATTTAGGGCCACAGGAGAAGAAAAAAAAATCAGATAAGGAAGATTTTGTTTCATTATGTCGATACATTTCAAGAATAAAGTAAAGAGGAATACTGCAAAATTCAATTTGAGTTAGTGAGGCATCTACCGTACTTTCCGCACTATAAGACGCACTGGAGTATAAGCCGCAGGTGTTATAATGTTTAATTACCATATGTAAGAATTCGTGCACAGAGGGGATTGTCGGGAAAGAGATGGCTGCTTGTGGAAGCTCCCATTTATTAACATTTCAACAAACAAGTTGCATATTTGCATATCGTATTCAAGTGTTACCATTTAGTGCAATAGCTACTAGGGATGGGCACGGGTGTTTTCACTACTCGTGTGATCGCTTGCATTCCTCGAGGATGAATGTTAAACTTTTTTCAATTTTTAGAACGCAGCGCATCTGTCAGCAGAACGGTGCATCGCAATAAAGCCAATAACCTGCGCTTAATGCTTCTTGTCAAACAGTCACAGTTACCATATGATTGTAAGGATTTATTTTCCACAAGTTTAAAACACATTTTCCTAACTGAAAGTAATTAAATAAGCGGGCCACAATTTAAACCGATCGAGTAGGTCTGCGGTGGGAGAGAAAAAAGAGAGAGAGAAAAAAAGCATGGGCTGTAGTTGGCTAACAATCAAAATAGACACCATTTAAAATAAGAAGGGCAGCAAATACAATAAAATGATTGTCCTACAATTTAAACACATAGATAGGCTAAATAACTCACCAAAGCAGTAGAAGTAGTAGTTGTAGGCTATATCCAACCGCGTATGCTCACTCCGTGTCCGTGACGAATTACCGCGACTAATACCTCGTTAACGGACCGTTACACCGGTCGGCTTTTGAATCTCAATCCTATATTCCATAATAAAGGCTTCTTAACTGTCGTTTGCTCGAATGTGCCCGGAGTCAGCCTGGCTTCTTTACGTGACTTTCCAAGTTTTCCAGCACCGCATTCAGCTCCGCGGTGCTGTGGAGACCACACACTGGCTTTTATTTAACTTGGATCAAAATATTTAATTTTGTTAAACTTTATTTTATCCGTTTTGTGCCGTTTTGTACACGTATATAACATTTTAAAATAGGGGCGGCCCGCCGGCCGGCCTAAAGGCTACAAACACTAAAAAAAACAAAAAACGATTTTCCTCATCCACCAATCGAGATCATTTGAAACGAGGAGTACTCGAGTACTCGATTACTAACGCCCATCCCTAGTAGCTACAGAACATATACTGTGCTGTGTAATAACAGGGTCGAAAAACGGGGAAAAAGTCGCGGCTTGTAGTCCGAAAAGTACGGTAGGTATTTTTGTCATACTGCAATTGACTTGCATGTATCGGGACATCCTAAATCTTTTTCTGGCATACTAAATAGTAGGGAAGTATGGGTATCGGAACAGTAGGGAAGTATGGGTATTTGAACGCAGGGCATGTCTTTCGATTTCTTCAGTGCCTTTAACTCTACCAAGCCTACACTGCTGCAAGCGGTCGGAAGCTCTAATAGACGCAGGGAGAAGAAGCCTCCACCAACACCTGGATTATTGACTACCTGATGGAGAGATTTGTGTGTCTGAGTCAGTGGTAAGCAGCACAGGAGAAAGGGACTGTACTCTTAGTTTTCTTCTTCATCCGGTATACCTCAGAGCTCAAATACAACTCAAGAGTCCTGTCATCTATTAATGACTCTGCAGTTGTGGGGTGGGTGAGTGCTGGACAGGTGACAAGAGTTCAAGTGGCATGGTGCGGGAACAAGTTACGACCTCTTCTTAAAAAGGTACAGTGTAATTAGGCGTCATGTAGCGGTGATAGTTTCTAGATTGCAACGCTCCCTGTCAACCCAATCGTTCAGAGATCAGTTACAGAATCTCTTGTGGCTTTCAAGGACAAGGAGGCTAGTTACTAAAGATGGCATCATCCACCACCGCCTCAAGTCTTTCCACAATATCAGGTAATGTGGTGAATATGTATTTAATACATCTTTATCTTCCAGCAGGTGCATTTCCCCAGGACACCCACTATTCAGGAAAACGAGTAAGACCGTTAGGTTTGTTTGTCCTTTCTGTGCTACTGTAGAAAAAGGCAAGGTGCAACATGGTGGCCTCCGCTCTTATAAGGCTCATTATAAAAAGGTCATAAAGTAAACAACTTATATTTAAGTGATACACTTATTAAAACACTTGTAAATATTATATTCCATTTTTTACGAAGTCTCTCCTGAAAATGCCAATTCTCTTTACACACTGCACCTTTAAAATGTAACACGGACGAGGGAGATGGTTGAGGATTTTGGGAGGACCAGGAGGAGCTGAACACATTTTGGGGGGAAGAGGTTGACTACAAACACCTGACTCTGGAGCCCCCTCTAGAGATGGTTGTGACAAGAAGGATGTTGCACAAACTGGTCAACGTAAAAGGCAAGCACTACACACACACCAACTACAAAAGTACTGGTCAGACCACAGAGTGTCTTCAATCAGAGGCCTCTTCATAACAAGGAGCTTCACAGGAGGACATTCCTGCCCACAGTAATAACTATTGACAGTGACTCCCACTCTGTGCTGGGAGAGGAGACTCCTTTTCTGAATGGCTACGGACCAGCCACATTTGATATCAATGCAGATCGGAGATGAAGACCATAAATACCCTACCCTCTATTGCAGAGTCATTGGGAATGAATGCCGTTTGCAGGCTTTCACACTGCAGACAAAAGCCGTATGTTAGCGGGTTTAGGAGTTTATTTTTGCCAGTGTTTTTTTTATTTTATTATTGTTGCAGTTCAAGTTTAATATATGAAAAAAGTTCACATTCAATTGCAAGTATTCAATTCTGCTTTCTGTATCGTCATATTTCCTATTGATTTTTGTGATACATTGTGAAGCGTATACATTTGGACCTTGGAAACTACAAATGTGAAGCGGAATTACCACGTGAATTTATATTAAAAAGCATACGGTAAGTGTCCTGCATTGAACATAAGTGTGCACAGGCCCCTTCAAGATTTAAAAAGGTACAACCTTGCCCTACGATCCGAACTGCATACTCTCTTTTTTTCTACATACTACATTTGACCATAAAAAGAATCTAGTTAGGATGCAGTAGGCATATTGAATTGGAACATACTTTTACTTATGTTTGTATATCATAACATTGCGCCTTGATCTTTCCTCTTGCTTTTATATCCGTTGCATCCCCGGTTGTTTTCATACGGAGGCTCCATTGATGGGACGTTACTTCCGGTGCGCACTGGATTGTGGGTCAGAATCACCCAAATAGCATGCGGTTTTCAACACTAAAAATCTTGGCCGATGTAGTAGACATCCTAAATCTTTTTAAGCATACTAAATCTGACCACAAGAATTGGGACATTCTAAATCTTTTTTCTACCATACTTAATAGCAGAAAGTATGGGGATTGGAACTCAGGGTCCGTCTCATGTTGAGCAGGGGGAAAACCTTGAAGTTTGAACAACGTTCAACATCGGCAGCTCAAAAGTTGACTTGCCCCTCGCCCTGCAGTGTAATTGTGACCAACATGAAAAGATATAACCTCTGAGGTAGTAAGAATCCCAGAATATGTCCAAAACGCTCTCTGTGTAAAAAGGTTTGGTTGTATTAGCAGGACAGGAGCGTGGTGAGTGTGACGTTGTAAGTAATACTTTACCCATACAGAACCGACATTCTATCATTATAAAATCACTATTATAATATAATGAAGGAGGTTTTTCTTCCCTTCATCTTTCTTCAGTCTTCCCTTGGCCCAGCTGTCCAGTTAATATTAACCCTACATTTGACCATGTGTTATGTCACACTAGTAAAATGTAGGGTTAGACAGTGAGACCATAAAACACTTTTTCTGCCTTTTCTCAGGCTAGGATGAGCCGATTTCAAAAATGTTTGCACATTTATACTACATATGATTTCAGAGTTCAATACACCTTCCTATTCCCATCGGTGAAGTAGGTCTTTAACAATACGCTGAAAGTGTGTTCACAACCGGGGGACTCATATCACTGAGGGAGCAGCCGAAGATGACACAAACCAACACAACTACATACTGTGTAAATGATGCACAGCCTCCTCACTTGCACCTGTAGCGTGGTAAAACTATATAATCACACCAGCACATCTGCTCTCCATACACCCATCACCTTCGCTTTGACAAAGCAGCTGACCAGAGCTCTGCTTATGTTGTGCACGTCACACTCAACTCAGGGCTACGCTCCTTACGCTTTTGCATCATATTATGTGCAGCCCACTTTCATTTTTCCAGGATGTGAAACGCTGTGTAAATTCACACACTTGATTAGCTAACATGCCGGCTTTACTTAATCCCATGTTAGTAAACAAAGCTAGCGTGGTGTATTGTCCGTCTATCAACTTGACTAAATCTATGTGTAAAGGGGGCTATAAAGACATCCAGGCAGGTCTTTCATCTCACCCTATTGAAAAAATTAAAAAAGTATCCACATCTTCTCCATGTCATTTTGCACAGTTTCACTATGAGCCTATTTCCATCTCTATAGGGGTGTGCAGCCTGATGAGCATTGGGACATTTTATAGCATTTTCTACTTCCTACACCAGCCCGTTTAGCAGACCACAGAGAGCTTCTTTTCCTGTCTGATAATGTGTTGCACATTGAGAGAGGTTAAAACAGGAATTAAAGTTAACAGTGAACTGCGCTAAACACAGCGTGACAGTCTGAGCCAGGCACTCTCTCTCTCTTTGAAGTTTACAGCCGAGGTGCATGCTACGCCTCTCGGACACCTTAACCTGCCCCAAGGTTAAGGATATTAACTATACAAGGTTTGATAAATCAATCATTGAAAATAAAAACAACACTGTCCCAGTTTTTGCCTGTACAGTTGCATTGTATGTCTAACTATGACAGCTGTGAAACCTTTTGTTGAAGCCTACTCCTCTTAATATGGGAAGCTCAGCAGGTCAGGTGTTCTCTCTCTGGCGTGCCCAACATTTTAGGAGGGGCCGTTTGTTTGGCCTCCATATTAGTTTTCAGGTGGACTTTATACCATGCAGGTGGACTAGCTCTAGGTTCACAGAGAGAACAAAGGCTTTTTTGTGTTGCTTGTGTTGCTCTGATACAGGTGGAGCAGTGTGTCCTTCAACTGGATTCTGCTCCCTGAAACTATGGCATTTTTCAATATATGGCGACTTTCTTTTAGGCTGCTTGAGTGAGCGCTACACAACGTTAGTGCTTTAAAGTAAATAATCGATCATCACTTTAAAAAAAGGCGGGTGACTTGACTGTTGCTATATTTGCAGAGGACAAATATATCACACGCAGGATGACGACTCAAATGCGTCACACAATTCAGCACTTCTAAACTAATCTAATTGATATAGTTAGATTTTGGTCGAGTGTATACAGTGTGAATTGGGGCCATGTACTGTAATCTCTGCTTTCATTCTACACGTTGTAATACTTTTGTTGTGACTTTCTTTTTTCCTGAAACTAACCAAACCGGTCCTCACCTCACACACACACAAACACACCCCCTCCTCTCACACACACACACACACACCTATTACTCATGCTAGTATTGGCGCTAGACAGTTTACTTCAAAAGCTTACCAACATACCTGCTAAGGGGAGGCACACCTTGCTCTAGTTCTACGTTTCCGTCATTGCGCAACACTACCTGCCCCTACTACTACTCACCTGACATGCAGTCAGGGGTTAGCGAGGGGCCTCACGGTTTCGACTGACATCAGATAAACCACTCATCAATTGATTGATCATGGACCCATGTCTTGTGAATTGAAATGCTACAAGTTGATGTGATTATGTCCAGACTGTGTGTGCCAACGCCTACTTAAGCTGGTTATGTTTGAGTGGGCGCATTCATTGGTTACTGTGCGTTTACAACAAGCTAGCCAACCACAATATGAGATTTGATTCAACCCTTACCAATACATTTCGATACAAAAAATAATAGAGGGGGAAAAATACTATTCAAGGTATCTGGTAATTCGATATGAAAGCCACAGACCAAAGTATTCAAGCACATTACAAACAAATAGTTTTCAAATAAGCAATAAATTAGTACTGGCTGCGTTATCGGTGGAATGTATTAAGAGATAGCAACTTAGAGCAACTGGCCAAAGTTAAACAGTTAACGTTGGGTAAACAACATAGCCTTGGCGTGTTATCGATACAGAAAAGAGAAAGGTACGTGTAGAACCTAAGCACACTGTATCTCTAATTCAACGCAAAGTGCAAACTCACTGATATGGGGCAACAATAATAAAGCTTTTTCTGAATATCAGGAGGAAAGATTAGCCAGCTAGCCTAGTGAGCAATCAGAACACCGATGCCTGGCTAATAAACAAGCAACTTTAGCTAGCTCGACTTGGAGCCGTTCAGGTGTGGAACAGAAAACAGGTGGCTGTGATGGACAGCGGAACTAGTTTAATTGTTAGCGAAGTGGCTCGCAGGCTCCAGCAGCAAGCTCTCCGTGAACGTGAAGCGCTTCCCAACCCACCTGAATGAAACCGTCCGTTTCTCAGCTGATGTCCACCGTTTACAGCCGCTGGAGAAGATTTCACCTCCGGTCAGCGTCCACTGCTTTAGTTGGCTAGGAGCAACTCTCCCCTCTTACAAAGTTATGGAACAATTGGAGCAGGTAGAAAAGCGAGTAGTCACAGCACGTAAGCGAGAGTGTGTTTGCCGAGGAAATATCACGTCTGAACACCGGTTAAAAACTAAAAACTGCTCCTTTATTTTCCACCACTGCGGCGGTAGCTTCGGTGTTTCCTGCTAAGCTAAACTTCACTGCTTTGCTAACTCCTCCCTTATGTTGCATTCACGGTAACCTTGTAAACTCCAGTCCCACTTCCGTGTTACCTTCTGTTTACAAAAGCTCATAAGTGGGTTATTTTATCATTCTCTCTGAAACATGATGTTCGTAGCTAAACTTTTCATCTATTCCTGCATGGCTTGTTCAATATTAACATAGCATTTCAACAAAGAACAAAAAACAATGAGGCCTATTTTATTTGGATAATTCCACAGCTCAACTGGCCTTCAGCTCCCATGGGGTTCTGCTAACAAATGCTTTACGTTTGTTAGCAGTAATACGTTTTATTACTATCAAGTTACACTACAGCAGCAGTAGGCCTATTATTTTCTCATACTAAATTTGAAAGAAAAATCTTTATATTCCCGATTCAATGCAGTGATACTGATCGTATCACAAAGTTGTCCAGCCAACTGTTTTGGACAGCACTTGAAAGCAGCAACCTACTGTGGCTGTATCATTAATTATGGCTTGCATACAAGTATTCACAAGACTATAGAAGAAGAGACCATGTAGAAAAAAGATGGTTTTAACATTACAACAATACTATATTATCTGAAACTAAAACATAGGGTACCACTATTGGTTAATGATGCAAAACAATTAGTAGAAACAAAGTAGGCTAAGGAAACAATCTAAGTTAATCATTTGTATCCAACTTTTTTTTATTATTATAGAAAAGGAAATAAAAAGTGTTACAACTCATTTGTATTAGTGTATTGAGTTTAGTGGCATCGCGTCATCATGGCTCTGCCTAACATCACGTTGAACAGAGGTCTGTTTAGCCAGAATAATTCAAATCCCCTGTGTGAAACCGGGCACTAAATGTGCTGTAAACACCAATGACTTAGAAGACGCTGCAGAGTTTGTGATAATTATCTGTGTTCATTTAGAAAATAAAAAATATTGACATAAAAAAAAATTCATATTAAAAAAAAGGTTTCACATTTTATAAACACAATTATTTCATGGAAGTAATAGGGAATATGTAGGCTATGAAGTGGACTGAATGTGTTGTGCTGAATAGCAGAGATGTGTGGACAGAGGTCAGGACAGATTGAGAGTGCGGGCTCCTTCTGAAGGTGTCGCCACATAGAAAGTCGGGGTTCCACTGTATCGCTTCTGTTGAGAAATAAATGAACAAACAAACAAGTATATTAAACCATAGTATCATTAAAGCTATAGTGCGTAACTTCTGTTGCCCCCCAGGAGGAATTACAACAACGCTAGGTAGGCTTTCGGTGATCGGGCAAGGATTTTATTATTCTGCTGTACGGCCAGGTTTTTTTCTTAGAAGTAGAATTCTTGGGCTCTTGCACCAGTGGCGACACCAGGTTGTAAACGCTGCCTTGCTGCGAAATACAGAGAGAGTTTTGTGGAGCTGATAGGCTTAAACAACTTTGTGTCAACTCATTTGGCTATGGCATGAATGTAACCAACATTTATTTATATGAAAAAAAAATACGCAATACAGCTTTAAACCAATAATGGATCTGAAACAAATCACCAAATATAAGACCTTAGAATTATATTTGTATGCAAGAGTACTGATGTACTTTGTGTGTAATGTGAATAAGCACTATAAAAGCTAGACATTCATGCTGGTCCTATCTCTCACAGTGCTAGGGAGGAAGTCCGAAGAAGGAGCAAGAGACAAGACGCGCTGGGTCTTGTTTTTGCAACTAGAAACCTTTTCCTCTTCAGCAGAGACACACGTCTTTTCCTCCTCCAAACTTCCTTTACTACCGCTTCCTCCAGACTAAAATTAAACACTCAGCCCGTAACTCATGTCATCACACTGCCCTCCAAGCCATCAGAAGGGCAAACGGATACAGCCCTCCCACAGGTTGGTTTGGTTGATCCGTATATACTGTGAATAATCTAATGTAATGTGTGAGTGCACATTATTTTCAGTGAAAAAAGAGAAGAGTAGAACAAATATATATCAAGCATTTTCAAAGTCCAACCTAATTTTCATTTCATCAACTTTTCACTTATGTAAGCAACTTGGAAACCCCAGAAGAAATACTGAAAGAAACTCTGGCCCAGAAGTGCCTGCAACTACATTTACGGCCACTAGAAAATTCCAGATTACAGCTTTAACATACACACCAAAACAGTGTCAGTAAAGTATGTTTCAGGTCTGACACCGAGTGTTGAATGTACAAATGTGATTTCCCCATGACGGAATCATTAATAGTGCTTCTTTCCTAGATAAAGGGGGTAAAAGCCTGGGTACTTAGCTGATGCATGTGGCTACTATGTCACTTACTAAACCTTCTCCAAGAAGTAAGTACATGTCAGCGCTGCAACGTGTGGACAAGAACTGTGAATGGTCTGCTTGAGCACCTTGTGTTTTCTCATTGTCTCAATCACGAGATAAGGCTATTCCCTTTAAGCAACTACAAATCAAGTTTAAATCATTGTTTTTTTTCTAGTTGCACACATTTGTTAGGCCTCAAGGGTACACACAATCACTATTTCTTTCTTTGACACACAGACATGAGTGGTATCATTCTTTTCATTAAATTATGCCCCAGTTATGCAAATTAAGATGAAATAAAGTGACTTTGAAGCGCTGTCGATTCTAGCGACCCCCTTTGGAACAAAGCGGTAGTGTTTTTACGAAACCAGCGCCTGCTGTCCTAAATATCTTTGCTAGTGCATGCTGACGGGGCGTGCTTTTGTTTAGGAAGGGAGTGACAGAGACTGTAGGACACATGGCCATGAGGTAATGTATTTATATGTGACTGTCAGATTAATAATGGTATTATGACAATGGTGAAGCAAAGTAAACTTGGATTAAGCACCGTTCATAAATACAGGATGTTCTTTTCTGCCTACCGTAAATTACTTTGTCTAAGTTCCTGGAAGATTGTAACCAAGCAAAGGCAATCATTATACCTATATACATGTAATGTTCACTAATGTTCTAATATGCTATTACAGGTCATTTATAATCATCAGAGGCAAAATTTGAATTAAAAACTAGTCAACACAACAGACACCTAATGTATGTTTGAAAGCCCAACAACTGTCACTTTAAAGGATAGATGAAACCAGTAAGATTATAGCCTATTCCAAGTCTGAAAACATCTAAATGTTACGGATCAATTTACAAAGAATGTAATGCAATTTACACAGCTTATTATTTACTATTTGGCTATTCTTTGACAGGAGAAAAGGCAGAGATTAAAACATATTTTAGTCATAATCACAAAGTTACCCTAACCATAACACTTAAATATTAGGTTGAAAGATTGAAGTCCTAGGAATAACTAGTTAAGTTGTGACTGGGTAGAACCATACAAAGCCATCAACCATCAACTTTGTTCTAGTGGGCCTTGCATGTGGTGGTGCTTCTAGTAGATGTTCTTGACCCAGAGCTCAGCACTTGACAAGTCGTAGTGAGGTGCAGTAAAGGATTTGCGCCGGGTCGGGAGTAACCAGATCAATCTTGAATCCTTCGGCCAGAGCCAGCTTCAGCAGCTCCTCCACAAAGCCCTGCATGTCTGTGATGTCACAGGGACTCCGGGGCGTGTTGGTGGGGATGTCGTCCGACTGTGTGACCTCAGAGTTGGACACGGTTAGCCCGTGGTAGTGCTGCTTGTTGTACTGATCCTGGGGGAGCTCGTCAGGCCTCGGCACCCACTCCAGCATCAGTCTGTTCTGCCTGGGGTTGCATGGATGGGGGCTGGTGAGACCCTGGGATGTTGTGTAGGAGAAGTGCTCACATAGCAAAGCAAGAAAGCTTCTCCAGGTACAAAAGAGGTCCACTTTGAAGGATCGCACAGAGCACGTGCGAAGCTCATAGTTTTCTGGCCCATGGCGTAAGTTAAAGTGAAGAACACGGACCTGGAAAGAGAGGGAACAATATGCTGACTACACATTCTCCAGAGTGTGTACACAAACAAAGAAGTAGTCTTTCTGTGTCTCTGAATGTGCGACCCATGCACATACACATCCTTTGCTCATTCACTTTATGTACAGTAAACATTAGCTGAAAGGTTAGTGAAAGACAGTATTTTCTACTAGAATACTTTATTAAAGCTCAGACTAAATTAGCCTGCTACGAGTGGTGTTAGCTGTTGATTTAGCATGCAGGCATGAGAGTGGTATAAATCTTCTCGTGAGCATATTTTACAAAATGTCTCACATGTAGAGACCTAAATTTGCATAACAGTAGCTACAAGTTATTTAACATCCCTCGTAGGGTTGCAAAATTCCGGGAATTTTCAAAGTTGGAAACTTTCCATGGGAATTAACGAGAATTTATGGGAATTAACGGGAATTTTGGGAATTAACGGGAATAAACGGGAATTTACTAAATTTAAAGCCACCCAGATGCACTAAATTCTCCTAACTATGTTATTTCAGTCCAGGCAAACGTTCTAGACTGTAAAAAGCTGTTTTTTCAACTAAGTTTTAATATATTTATGAATATTTAATTTCAAATCAGATTTTTTTTAAAGTTTATTGAGACACCCAACTTGATATCAGATATTGATTTTTACTAGACCAGGCTTACAGAGGCTTAAACTGTGATTTTACATATAGTTGGGGACAATGTATTTTAGCATAATCTTGACTAAAACAACCAGATTTTATGCAAGAACACTTGGCAACTTGCACTTAGCACACATCCTACTGCAGGGGTACTGAGGCCATGCCCCTACATGCTCAACATTCATCTTTTTGTTGTTCAGTGAAATTATTGATTGTTCATAAAATAATCAAAACTTGATAAAGTTCTTCTTACAAATAAATCTGTTCAAATGTAATGTTTTTTAATTGTATTATTTTGCATGGATGTCTGCCTATGACCAAACATAGTGTTTAAATGTTTAGATTTATGTTTGGATGTGAAAAAAAAATCGTTTAAATTACCGATATTTAGTTAATTCCTATAATCTTCAATTTTGAATATTCCCAAAATTCCCGAGCGAAAGTTCCCGTGGAAAGTTTCCGGAAACTTTCCGGTAATTTACCGGAAACTTTCCACCCCTTTGCAACCCTAATCCCTCGTCTGAGCCACTTCAATAAAAGTTTGTTCCTACAAGTGGTTTTAACAACATTCTTGTCCAAGTTTAAAAACATGTACCTTGGACTCAACATTGACCATGACCATGGCTCCCAGCGGCCCTCCTCTAAGGCTGAGAGGCGCCGCTGCCTCGACGTGGTGGATCTCCTCCAGCAGGGGGCGTATCTGGAAGAAATCGGCCTCCCTCCGCAGCAGCGCGAGCTCCGAAAAGCCGTCGGGCAAGTCGAGGGAGCTCGAGCGCAGGAAATTCAGGATGTACCTGAACATTTTAGCGTCGCGGTCTATGAAAACATGTCCGCCATTGTCTCTGAGCACAGGGATTTGTCCGGTGAACATGGCGCCCAGCATAGAGTCCCTGCAGCGCGTCAGAGTGTCCACCGTCGTGGTGTAGATTTCTCCACCGACGTTCAGCGACACCGGGTCCTGCAGACAGTTGCTGCTGTTGGTGGTGTTGTCGTCCCTTGAGTTGAGGTTGAGCATCATCTCTGTGGCTGTAATGATCCTTGTGCTCTGGTGCAAAGGAATGCTGAGGACCGAGGGATATAGAGCTTTCCTTTTGTTTTCCAAGAAAGACTTGTGTCCTTTGGCAGTGAGCGAGCCCACAGTAGTAACCAGGAGACGGACAAGTTAGGAGAGATGCGAGGAAATGCTGCCAAGTCTGTTTCCCAAAGCTGAAGATTTATACGTTTGAATCCATAAAAGGCTGCTGCTCTCTTCCTTCACACGTTTTTGCTGCAAAGCAAATGTGTCACCCTTATAAATGCAGGCGCTTTTCCTCTGATTTTTCTGTGGTTAAAGTTTACATCTAAGTTGATTTACCTCCTGTAGCATTCAGAATGGTGTCAGCCAACAGCAGGCGGTCTGACAGAGCAGAAAGGCAGCAGTGACCAGACTAGAATGCTAATAACTGGACACTTCGTCTCCACGAAGAGCTCGCTATTATCCTCGGCTCATACCCCTGATCTCTCGCTCCCTCCCTCTCTTGTGTGACTGTAACACACACAGTCAGTCACACACACACACACACACACACACACACACACACACACACACACTAGAGCTGTCCGAGACACAGGGAACTGGGCAATTTGTGTAAAATGCCCCCACCCCACCCCTTAAAGTGACAGCCATTGCACTGAAAAGTACTTTTTATCCCCTTTGAACAAAGGAAGAATGTCCTCAGACACTTTTCTTTTCACATACCCTTCAGAATTCAAAGATGTCAAAAAAACGAACCATAAAAACGGAAAACGTTCTATTTTCCGACTGAAAAACAGCTAAACTGACTGTATATTACGTCAGGGTGAGAATTATGGTGCTATATATACTGTACATTATACTACTACAACTTAAACATAAATTAAACACTTTCAAAATTAGGAATATTACAAAAAAGGTTTGTCAACAAGTCATTTAAAGGAGCTGTAAGCGGAATGGTTCTTTTAGCTAACTTCCTGTCAGTTACTGCAGTTAGCAGTTCCCTCGCTCGTCCCTACGTCACCACATTAATGCACTGCGGTCTTTGAGCAGCAAGTTATCTAGCATCATCTCAGATCCATAAGTGTGATAAAACATGATAAAAACCATCAAAACAGACATTGGGAAGGATTTTTACCTGCTCCGCCATTGTAGGCGCATGAGTGAGACGGGTGCGGACATAACGTTTAATTGCTTATTACATGCAGAGCAGCTGACTAAAAGATTGGCTTTATGAAACGCGCAAATCGCGTAAGTGATTACTGTATGAATAAAGAGCGATTTAACACTTATATTAATATAAATAAACCGCTTACTTCACCTTTAACAGTAATACAGGACAAATGAATAGACAGATGAAAAACTAATTACTATTTTAACGCAAATCCTGACTTAAGGACTTGCAGGCATCTTCACAACTACACACTGAAGCTCCTGGTAAGTAAGACGGTTTCCTCCACTAGCAAAACATATCCCTTGTTCACATGCTGATTGAGTGCCCTACATCTTGCTTTTAGTAACCTATCTCTTTCAGTTATGATATCTGGCTTTTACAGTTACTTGGACAAATAACAATAAGATTTCTGTTCTTAATACGTCTACAGTCCACCGATATTAGACAATAAGCAGCAACAAAATATCTGGGACAAACTAACAAAACATTAAAAGCTGTGGATGGAGATTTAACATTATTGTTATTCTCTGTCAGCTATTTAGCATGTTGCTATCAGACAGAATTAGTAGATTCCAGTATAGATAGATAGATAGATAGATAGATAGATAGATAGATAGATAGACAGATAGATAGATAGATAGATAGATAGATAGATAGATAGATAGATAGATAGATAGATAGATAGATAGATAGATAGATAGATAGATAGATAGATAGATAGATAGATAGATAGATAGATAGATAATATGAATTATTTTGTCATTTCTGTCTAGCACAAACTAACATAGCCAACCATTTGCCATGTTGAAATGCACCTTTAATAAACCCATATATGGATTTAGAAAAAAAAAACGTATTGGTAATATTTCTGACAATTCACACACAGTACCCTAACCCTCACCTCTGCTATGCTATACTTAGTGCAGGTGAGTATGCACATGTGTATGCATGTGTTTTAACCTGTAAATGCAGTATGGTCTTGTCAATGGCGTGGGCCTGTAGCAAAGTCACGGTGCATCCGCCGAAGCCTCCGCCCGTCATCCGGCTGCCATACACACCCTCCACCTCCAGGGCTGCAGACACCAGCTCATCCAGCTCCCTGCAGCTCACCTCATACAGGTCTCTGAAACAGCACGGATGTAGAGTTGGCTTAGCACACACCTGGCTCACTCAGTCAAACACACACTTCCTGCATTCCGAATCGCATACTTTCTACTATTTGGTATGGTAGAATAAAATATTTAGTATGTCCTGATTCTTGTGGCCAGATTTAGGATGGTTAGAAAAGACCCGGATGTCTACTACATCCGGCCAAGATTTTTAGTGTTGAAAACAGCATCCTATTTGGGCGATTCTGACCCATAATCCAGTGCGAACCTGAAGTGACGTCACATACCTCAGGGAGTTGTGGCTCTGCACCATGAGCCTGCCAAACTCTGTGTAGGCTCCTCTCTTCAGGGCTCCAGCAGCTTGGACAGTCCTCTCTATCTCCTCCACCACATGACGAGCTCTTCGGTAGGTTACGTCATCCAGTCGCTCCTTCGCCTCTGAAAACCATAAATAGAATTTTAAATTTCTACTGAAAAGTTTTAATATACAAGTACTAGATGCATGTCTTTACAACTGGTCTTATCAATACGCTAACAAACAAATATTCTCAAGGAAAGCTCATTTAAAATAGTCATTAGCTATTCAGCACAATCACAACCGACCAGCTTGAAATATTGCTAGAAATGTCAGTTAAGAAGGAGAATGACGAGGGCTTAATTGTTTCTCCTGAGTAGCATTCCAAGCATTACACTGCCTGTCCATTGTACTCTTCGGCTACAGTTCTGACTATATAAGTCAGTTGACGTTTTGTCCAAATGCCGTTTTTCGACGCAGCTATCAAACTCACTAGATTCTACAGACACCATGGCCTTCAGGCTAAAGTGGACCTTCCGTGCGCAACTCAAAAGACCATTAGAGGTTTTCAATGAGCTCTTTGTAGGTGTATTTTTGAACTTTGCACAGGTCCAGGCTAGCAGTTTCCCATAGCCTCCAGTCTTTCTGCTAAGTTACGCTAACCATGTCAACACTTAACGGCATTCTGCAGAATGCTTGTTGTCAAAATCAGCTAGTATCCTCAAAATCCGCTACACTTAAAAATCATCCAGTGTTAATATACAGCCTAGACTCTGTAAACTGGTATTTAAAAAAAAGGGTGTAAACAAAGTCTGCCCTCTGTAGCTAGCAACATACCTGACTCCACCTTTAACCCATAACCTTTAACCATTTCCAAGACTGTTGAACGTCCTTTGAGGGAAACAAAAAAAGACAGAACTGGAATGGAAGTAGATACGCTGGCCAAGAGGGAGAGACACAGTAGATTAGCACACAGGATAATAACAAGCTAAACATCCCACCCTCCAGGTCCTTCATGTTAGCATCTCTGAGACTGTCCTTTCCCAGGACAGAAGCAGCCTCCTCACACTGCCTGCGTCTCAGCGGGTACTCGCTGCCCGACAGAGAGTGTTTGACATTAGAGTTGGTGATGAGAATGAGCAGGTCTGGGTCTGTCAGAGGGACAGGGGTGGCCTCCAGGGACCTGAGGCAAAAAAAACACAAGAAAGCACAAAACCAAAAACGGAAGATTGAGAAGAAGAAAGATTGCGTAGAGATGGAAAAAAGCTTTTCAAAGTGGTTGAATAAATAAATACACGGATTTTGCCAACCATTATTTTATATGGCCGATTGTATTGATTTATGTATTGAGCCCTGTCAAAAAGCCGGGCCAATCAGGCCCAGCTTTCTGACCTAACGTGTGTCCCTTATAGTGGAAGGCCAGGGTAGTCTCACTACCTGCAGTCGATGAGCAGAGCGTGGCCCTCCCTGCCCAGAACAGACACAAACTGATCCATGATGCCACAGGGTACACCGGCATGAGTGTGTTCTGCCTGCTGACAGGCTAAGGCTTTGGATACCTTGTCTCCATCATCTGTGAACAAATGACAAAAGATGTGAAATGGGAAAGGAAAGATCCACGGTCATGTATCTTTAGATGAACCAGTAAGGTTGTAGACATAAAATGCTTTATTGCAATCTTAGCAACAGCTGAAATCAGGAGAGTAACTTTGGGGTTCAACATTGGGGGATTCAGATCTCCACCTATCTAGGCATGTCTGGGAACATATCTGCCCACATAGGCTGTCTCACATTCATTTTAAGACACACAGTGAAACAACATGCTCTACATATCAAAACTAGTTCAGTTGAATAGCTTAAAATCATTCACGCACCATTAACTCTGTATGCATTTTTATTTTTCATTCATCATTGTGATAATGACCTAAATATGTCTGAAATGAAGCAATACTGATAATAATCAGTCCGCTGATGTGTGGAGCCAATATCAGCCGTACCTTTGCCTATCCTTGTACATCATCTATCCATCACATCATAAGCATTCCCTTGTGACAGGTGTGACTGTGTTGATCAGACTCTGACCTGGCTTGAGCTGCTGCAGGAATGTGTAGAAGGCCACCTCCAGAGAGGCAGAGCTGGACAGACCTCCACCCAGAGGAACACTGCTGCATACCACTGCCTTCAGGCCGGGGAGGGGAGGGGCTGCAGAGCACACACACACACACACACACACAGACACGGACAGACAGACACGGACAGACAGACAGACAGACAGACACACACACACACACACACACACACACACACTTTGCCATTGCACCATTTGAAATTCTGTTATTATTCTTTTAAACTCATGTATGAAAAATGAAAAAGCACATTGTGTATGGGGGAGACGTAACAGCCCCTTTTGTTTTTTTTACAAAAGTGCAGTTGAACTCAGAGACCTTTAGATGGTGCCCAAAGCACACCATAACAAATACTAACTTTCCCTGTGATCCAATCCCCATACTTCCCTACTATTTAGTATGCCAGAAAAAGATGTAGGGTGTACATGCACAATCAATTGTAGTATGCTGAACATACATAAATGCCCCACTAACTCCAATAGCATTTTGCAATATTCGTCTTTATTCTTGACATTTCTCGACATAACAGAAAAAAAAACCTTTCTTATCTGATTTTTTTCTTTTGTACTTTAGTATGTAGTTTACTAAAAAGAAAAAGTATGTGATTTGGAACACAGGGATATTGTAGCTTTTAGGTGAAGGCGGTGGAAGGGGGGGAGGAGTAGGCCTATTAGCCTATATTGTGTTTGTGTGTGGGCAGGTTATTGTATGAAGTACTTTGTGGTTAATTTGCATATATCGAAAGTGCTATTATCTATCTATAAAGCAAGAAACGTCTGTCTGTCTGTCTGTCTGTGTGTAAGTGTCTGTCTAGTGTCTGTCTGTGACTCGCATATCTCTCTCACTGTTAGTCAGATCGGATGAACTTCCGGATATTGCTTGCGCACGGCACAAAGGTGTGCATCCTTTATTGATAATGAAGTTTTGGACCAATAATGTTATCATATTTATATCATACTGGCGGCGAATACATGCGCACACTGAAGGCCACAGTAACGACGGGCATGAAGTAGTGTACAGCTAAACCCTGCCTCCCTCTGATTTGATTGGCTGCTGCGACCAAAGCTTGAAATGAGTGACGAGCGGGACACACACAGCAGACCTACTTCCTACGGGCACTGCACTAGTTATCCAAATAAAGTCTGATTGATTTCATTGATGGACGTTGAGTTTACCCCTGTAGTGCTGTATGACCCCCTTCACATAGTTGGCCCAGCTTGGTAACCCTGGAGACAGTGGGGCTCCGTCAGTGGGCAGGATGAAGTCCACCTGAAGAGGCTGGTCTGCATCTTTAGTCGCTGTCACCACCGAGACCTCCTGTCCACTGCTCTGACTCCCCACCACCACAGTCACCATGGGCAGAGCCTGCCACACACACACACACACACACACACACACACACACACACACACACACACACACACACACACACACACACACACACACACACACACACACACACACACACACACACACACACACACACACACACACACACACACACACACACACACACACACACACACACCCCACACACACACACACACAAACACACACACACACACACACACACACACACACACACACACACACAATAGACTGCTTATCATGGCCTTTTTCTGATTTTCTTCTGTATTTCTGGTATTTGGAACTATGGTCAATGTTTAGACCTATGTTCTGCTCTTCTGTTAAAGGTGGAGTCAGCTTTCTGGAGAATGCTTATCGTCATTTCAATATCACTTTTTGTCAAATTCAGTGAATATCTCCTCAGGATCCACTACCTGTCTGTATAGTGTGTGCACTGAAATAAAAATGTTAATATAGGCCCTACACAGCCTATAGGCTCTGTAAACTGGTATGTTGCTATCTACCCTTTTGTTAAGCCTACATACCAGTTTACAGATCATAAGCTGTGTATTTACACCAGGTTTCATAGCTTCACAAGATATTCACAGATGTTTTGACAAAAAGTGATTTTGACAACATTCTCCAGAATCGCTCACTCCTACTTTTAATTCCACATGCAAATAAATAACCTTGATAGCCCATGTTACTAGTCTACAACACTGTTGTTATGCAAGAGTACAGGCTACATCCGAAACAGAAACTAGATTGTATGACATACAGTACAGGCCAAAAGTTTGGACACGCTCAATGCGTTTCCTTTATTTTTATGACTAGTTACAATGTAGATTCTCACTGAAGGCATCAAAACTTTGAATGAACACATGTGGAA
>JAOPFK010000221.1:0-55982 GCA_026122265.1 Ammodytes dubius | reverse complement strand
ATGGCTGCTTGAGATGCTCCCATTTATTAACATTTCAACAAACAAGCTGCATATTTGCATAACGTATTCAAGTGTTACCATTTAGTGCAATAGTAGCTACAGAACATATACTGTGCTGTGTAAACTGTACTGTAAACTTTTCAAGTTTCAAACTTAAACGGTGCGCTCCCAGCGCATATAGGCCTACCGGCAGTGATCTAGGCTACAGCAGTGGTTTAAACCACTGATCTACATTATAGCCTACAGTAATAATAACATAACAAAAAACAAAGCTTACAGCGCTTGACGAGGCAACATCAATGGCTAAATTAAATGTCTTTTTTTTAAAGTGCAAAATAAAGTGCCTGTAACACGACAGTAAGCGCGTAAGCCTAAAGTTGCAGCAACACGGCTGCTTAAAATATATCCCTATACGGTAATCAGCCTACCAGAAAAGTCATTAATCCTCGTCTTCATCTTTTAGGCTAAGGTGCATTACACGGCTGTAACCAGAAAAGTCAAGTCATTCATCCTCATCTCCGTCTTCTTCCTGCGTACTAAAACCACCAAAGTCCTCATCTTCAGTGTCGGAAACGAACAGGCTCAGGATGGCTTCGTCAGCCACTCTCCTCTCTCCTTCGTTGTCGCTCTCAAAACCAACGAACTCCTCATCTTCAGTGTCGGAAACGAACAGGCTCAGGATGGCTTCATCAGCCACTCTCCTCTCTCCTTCGTTGTCGCTCTCAAAACCAACGAACTCCTCTTCTTCACTGTCGGAAACGAACAGGCTCAGGATGGCCTCAGCTGAGCCTGTGGCGGCGTCCTCCTCTTCATCATCACGCAGCAGTCCAGCCTTTCGGAACCCGTTGGTGATCGTGGATGTTTTGACACTCCTCCACGCTATCAGGATCCACTTGCAAACTTGAGCGAAAGTTGCTTTTCGCATGCGACCAGTTTTGGTGAATGATTTATCGCCGCTAGTCATCCACACCTCCCACTGAACGCGTAGTTGCCACTTTGAACGCACGATTGACACTGATGTCGAGTGGCTGCAGATGCTTCGTTGTGCCCCCAGGAATCACAGCTGGAATCGAGTTTAAACTCTTGATGGCTGCTTTAACAGAATCTGTAATATGTGCCCTCATGCTGTCCAAAACGAGCAAAGCTTTTTTTTTGCGAAAGAATCCTCCAGGGCGCTTGACGTAGCACTCATTCAGCCACTCCTTCATTACGCTTTCCATCATCCACCCTTTCTTGTTGACTTTTACGGAGATGCCGTTCGGGATCTGTTCTTTTGGCATTGTAATCCGTTTAAAAATCACCATTGGCGGAAGCTTTAATCCAGATGCTGTGCAGGCAAGAACACAAGTGAAATTCGTTCTCTCGTGGCCAGTGGTTCTCAACGTGATAGACGATTCACCTTTCTTGTTAACAGTCCTACTGAGAGGCAGGTCAAATGTCAAAGGCACTTCATCCATATTTATGATCTGGGCCGGTCCGATGGAATATTCCTCTATCTTTCTTTGAGTGAATTCGCCGAAGTTTGTTATTTTTTCCTGGTAGTCGGGAGGGAGTTGCTGACACACAGTCGTCCGCACCCTGATGGACAGTCCCGTTCGTTTCATGAATCTGAAACACCAGGATGGTCCTCCTGTAAAATTTTCAATTTTCAGTTCGGTGGCGACTGTTTTAGCTTTCAGTCGAATCTGCACGGTGGAAACACCTCGGCCGTCTGCTCGCTGTGTGTTCAACCAATCTTCAAGACAGTCTTCAAGTTCGGGCCATCTGCGTTTATAACCTCTGAAAGCTTTTCTAGACTTTTTGCATTGAGACAGTTCATCCCGCTGGCATCTCCAACGTCTCACCATTGACTCGTTTATGGCTAGACTACGTGCAGCAGCTCTATTGCCTTCTTTTACAGCCAGATTGATTGCCTTTAACTTAAAAGCTGCATCATATGCATGTCTACGTTTCTTTTCCATAACTTCCCTTGCGCAAACTGTCTCGCTCTCGTTCTGTCTCTCTTACCACCTGTCTCACTCTTTTCCGGCCTCCAGCTTTCACAGCTGGAGCCCATGCTGGAGCCCACCACTTAAAGGTGGGCGCGGACAGGCCATAGAGCCCATAGAGTTAAAGTTGAAAAAAAAAAAAAAAAAAAAAAAAAAAAAGTTAAAGTTTCAGTTTCAGCTGAAAAAAGTCGCGGCTTGTAGTCCGAAAAGTACGGTAGTTAACTTGAAAGGCAGAACTCTGCTAAAACGTATATAGAACATAGATTAGCATAAGGCACATTGAACATTACATATATCAAAATGTTCTCAACCCAAAGGCGTAGAGTAAATGGACAGTAAAATAATAATAAGAATAAATAAATAAATAAATAAATAAATAAATAAATAAATAAATAAATAAATAAAAAGGGAGAAAAAAATAGAATATTTATTTAAAAAAAATAATAATAAAATAGAAATACAATAAATTAAAAAGTTCACTGTCTGCCATCTCAGTATCAGGATCTCAGGTTCATACATTTATGATAAAATTTTGATAAAAAAATTAAATAAAAATACCTCAAAATGTCTTAAAGCTCCCATATTGTGCAAATGCACTTTTCCGATGTTTTTGAACATAATTATGGGTCTACAGTGTGCCTACAGACTGCCAAAGTATCAAAAAAAAAGAAAGCTCTCTCCTTTTCTCACTCTCCCCTTTTCTGAAACCCTCCACCTCTCCCCCCAATATACTCCAGTCAGAATTCTCCCCGTTTCTGACGTCAAAAACTGGAAAGCCAGAAGCTTCCACTGTGCAGTCCATCCCCCTATTTCTTATTGGTCCACGGCCCCGAGATCATCTGGAAAAATATTCCTTCACCTCCTTGTTGTTTGCTTGTTGCTAAGCGACAAGATGCCTGTAGTAGCCTACGGCAAAGCATGATGAATGTTGCATAATCCAATAATTTATCTTAACCACAGCAGCCTCGTTTTTAATAACACAACGGATAGGAAGCTACTTGTGCTTTTTTTTCAAACGGTAAAACTGAAAGAAATGTTTTTATTGGCATTTTGGTGTATAGCTATTAGCTTTGGGACAAGCATCGATCGTTTGCTCATTATAACCCATTTAGATTCCCCACAGCAGTCTGACAATGCCTCGTTTTTAGCAAGACAAAGCATTGGAAGGTAGTAGTGTAGTCATCAAACTTTAAAAATTCATTTTTTCACTGATTTTAGTGATATTTTTAGCAGCTAGCTCCCGAGCTAGCTTTGCAGTAGCCACAGGCACAGACGTCATCATTGTTTACAAACAGACAGAGGGCGAGGGGCGGGGGGAGCTCATAGATTGTATATTTACGAGGGGAGCTGCAGGTCGGTTTTAAAAATAGGCCATCGTGAGATTAGCTGAATAGAGGCATACTACAATAAATGATCTGAAAAAAAATTTCAGCAAACAATTAAAGAAAAACGTATTAGGGACCACTAAGACCATATAATATGGTGTATAATAGAACAGAAAAGTGTATAATATGGGAGCTTTAAACAGGGAAGACAGTGTTGCATGGCAGGGTAAACACCACGAGAGAAAAAGTCAATAAGAAAGCAAAATATGGCTGTAAAGGAGTACCAGCAATCTCCTTTTTTACATGACAAACTGCTGAGTGATTTTAGAAGGTCTCAACATAGAGTCAGAGATGAAATAAAAAACAAATAAATGTAGGAATAGGTCTACTAGAACACACTGAAATATCCTGTTCAGCAATACTGATATCTCTCGTCAATTGTAAACACAAGACATGACTAAATGGGAACTTTTTTTAAAACAGATTTATGTTTTTCTGTACTTCCACATGTATTCATTCATCTGGCCATTCATCTGAGCTATACAGCCTTTCAGTCAAAACGATGTGTTCAGATAATAAAGTGGACAGCACCAACCTTTTACTGTGATGGAGGATAGGAAGTCATGTCAATAAAGCCATGGTTTACCAGCCTTATGTAGATCCATGAAGGATTTTGGTTTTCACGTTGGTCACGGCATCTTCTGGGCTTTGAAACTGTCTCTCAGTTCCATTATGTGTGATCCGGAGCCGTGCTGGATAGGAAAGGCCATACCTGATACCATCTTGCCCACAGAGCAGCCTCTTCACTTTGTTGAAAGCGGATCTGGCCTGTGTGACACTCGGGGGGGGTAGTCCGGCTAAATGGAGATGGCGGTCCCTTTAAACTTGAGTTGTCCGGATTCCCTGGCACGGCGCAGAATTTCTACACAGTATTGGTGGTAGTGTAATTTCGCCACAATGACTAGGGGTTTGCCGTCAGGTTTCCTTGCCTGCAGTCCTCTGTGCGATCTATCAAGACGTCTTTATCCATTTTCAAAGCTTCTTTTAGCAGTTTAGAGAGTGCCGCTGGTGTGCTGGAGAGTGGGGTCTCTGGGACGTTTAGTATCCGAATGTTGTCCCGTCTCATTCGCCCCTCCATGTCGAGGCATTTCTCCCGTGCGTTGGTAACCTCTGTCTCGAGTCTTCCCACCCTAGTTAGAAGGGAAGTCACGTCATCGGAGCATGAAGATAGCCCGTGTTCCATGTCGGATATAGTTGTTTTCATCGTGTCCACCTCGGAGCGAATTGCGGCATTGTTGTTAGCCACCTCCGCCTTCACTGCATGTAGCTCGGATTTGACGGATTCAAATTCCTCAGACAGGACGGACTTTAACTCCGGCCTAAGCAGGGTAGCGATGTCCTTCTTAAGTGCCGTGAGGATTTCAGCTTTCATGTCCGCGGACTCCATTTGGCTAGCTGGCCGAGGCGAGTTAGCGCTGATGCTAGCGGATGTTGAAACACTCGTGCTCTGGGCTTCGGGCCCAGCCGCTGGGGATTCTCCGGGGAATTTGTACTTGTCGAATTTCAAACGCAAAGTGTTGGCCATTGGTGTAACGCTTTCAAGTTTTAACTTAACTAAAATGAGAACAATAAACTTATAATAGTATTTTGTCGCCTTTTGAGGGTATAAAGTGCCAAATACAACTTTTAAATCCAGGTTTCAGCAGAGCATGTCGTTTTGCTGCCTACTCCATGCTCGCTCACTAGTCAACCCCAATTTTATATATTTTTTAACCCCGTTAACTTATAGTATTAATCGGTTATGATTATTCTTATCGTTTAACGGTTAAATGGAGATCCCTAGAAAGATTTTAGATTTCAAATCCCGTCAGAACACACAGTGTGTTCCATTGTATAATAATGTCAGACAATCAGATTGTATGTGTACCTGGATGTGCTGCATCAGGGAGTCCCTGTCCTGCAGAGAGAGACCAGCCAGCTGCTCCACAGAGGCCCCACAGCTCCTCTGCCCTGCCTCAGCCTCCAGCTCATCACCTGATCACGGACCACAAAGGATTTCACAATGTAGAATGGCCTTTTGTCAGTGCCATATAAATAATAAAGAATACAGAATGACAAATCAGATTTAATGAAAGTAACATGTGGGGTTCCACAGGGTTCAGTACTCGGACCCAAACTATTTTTACTGTACATTAATGAAATCTGTAATGTGTCAAAATTGTTGAAATTTGTGTTTGCTGATGATACAAATTTATTTTGTTCTGGAGGGGATCTGAGGCAGCTTTTGAATACAGTGGAGAAAGAACTGAAAATCCTAAAACGATGGTTTGATATTAATAAGTTGTCTCTAAACTTAAAGAAAACTAAGATCATTATATTTGGATACAAAAAAATCAAACATGAAATAAAAATCATGATAGACCATGTTGAAATAGAAAGAGTCTATGAAAACAAATTCTTAGGAGTGATCATAGACCACAAATTATGCTGGAAACCACATATAAAACAAGTAAAATGAAAAGTATCCATGTCCACCGCAATACTATATAAAACAAAAGATGTACTCAATTCAAAATCATTACACATGTTATACTGTTCCTTAATATTGCCATACATTACATACTGTGTGGAAATATGGGGAAACACGTACAAAACTGTTACCAACCTTATTTTTATTTTTACAAAAGAGGGCAATCAGAATCATTAATAGAGCAGAATATCTTGAACCAACCAATACATTATTTATACACTCAAACGCACTAAAATTTAGAGACTTAGTGGAGTTCAAAACAATGCAAATAATGTATAAAGTCAAAAACAGGATAGTTCCAGACTGTATCCAGAAGTTGTTTCAGATTAGACAGAGCAAGTATGAACTAAGGGGAATGTGCATGTTTACCAAGAAAAATATAAGAACAAATGTAAAACAAAGATGTATATCGGTACAAGGAGTAAACATGTGGAATGTCTTGGATGAAGAAATTAAAACGTGTGACATGGTACAAAGATTAAAAAAAATATTGAAAAAGAAGATGCTTAACAAATATAAAAGTGAGGCATGAATGGCACTGTGAATATGTATTGTGGATGTATTTTGTCTTGTGTCATAACTTTACATGTAATATGTTTAACATATACAGGAATTAATTATAGCAATAATATTTACTAACTATCAAACAAATTATTAAAACAAATATATATATATATATATATATATATATATATATATATATATATATATATATATATATATATATATATAACAATTAAATAAGATCCTGAGGGACCAACGAAAAATGAATAAATAAACAATGTAAAAAGGGTAGGCGCACTAAGCTAAGGCTTCAGCCTACACCTTTTCGATCATTACTATATAAGAAATTAATATATAAATTACGATGACAACTTTGTGTTATTTTGTGTTTTTTATTATTTTATTTTTTTTAACTTATGTAGGTAATGTTGTGAATATGTTTTGATCGAAATAAACTTTAAATAAATAAAAACTTTAAAATAATAAATAAATGTATCTATATATTTGGGCTGACCCAGAATAGTCGCCTATTCAATGATTCGATGGGAGGAGCCTGATTCCACTGCCAATCTCACAGGCGAAAAGTCGCAAAATGTGTTTATGAATCAAGGATCATTCTATTCTGGCTGTATGGTGGTGCTGAATGTACATGGGATTGATTGGTTTCTCCAAATAAATCATTATACTTCACCTATTGTGGTATAAATATCAGTCTATTAATATTACTGTGAATAAATCTCCTTAAGCAGCCTACACACTTGACGCTTCACTCACCGCTATGTACAGCGCAGCCAGCGTCACAGCAGAGCTCAGGAATACGTCATGAAAAGTTTAGTAGTGTGTCACCCCAAGGCTAGCGGTGTTTAGAACCTTTGTTGTTTATACCACAACATACATAGTGTTATCCTGTGTGTTCGCAGCACGCCTAATTCTGTACCATGGAAACTCCTCTGCCTCCAGCTGTCAGCCTGTGCTGCGCTGTACAAACCAGAGGTATCCCTGGGTGACTCAGACACTGCTGCGGCAGCCCCCTCCATTAGAAAACAAAGGCACAGCCAGCGCAAAGCCATCATGTGTACAGAGCCCTTCATTGTGCAATTATAAATCACCATGGTATCTCCAAAATGAGAAAATGGATCAATGAGCGGGGAAAAAACACATGATTCGACTGGTAGTCGACTATAGGAAGACTTGAGGAATCAGATTTGATGAGGTACATTCTTAGTTGGGGACAGCCCTACTACATACACATAAAACGCTGTAAACTAATAATGCTTTCAAAAATATAAATAATAATTGTTTATTTTATCAATTTAAAAAAATGCAAAGTGAGGGAACAAGGTAGTTATACTGGATAAGAAAAGTCTCTCCCAGACACAGATCTCAAAGCAGATTGAGGTTTCAAGATGTGCTGCTCTTTTGAAGCACAAAGAAACAAGCAACGTTGAGGATCGTAGACGCAGTGGTCGGCCAAGGAAACAGCAGATGAAAAACACTTCAAGCTTATTTCCCTTAGAAATCAGAAGATGTCCGGCAGTTCCATCAGCTCAGAACTGGCAGAAACCAGTGGGGCCAAGGTTCACCCATCTACTGTCTGGACAAGTCTGGTCAGAAGTGGTCTTCATGGAGGGTTGCAGCCAAAAAGCCAAACCTCCAACATGGAAACAAGGTCAAGTGACTCAACTATGCACGAAAACATAGGAACTGGGGCTCAGAAAAATGGCAGCAGGTGCTTTGGACTGATGAGTCAAAATTTGAAATATTCGACTGTAGCAGATGACAGTCAAGTGGTACAATAATGAGTGTCTGCAGGCAACAGTGAAGCAAGCATGGTGGAGGTTCTTTAAAGTTTGGGGCATTTCTGCAAATAGAGTTGAAGATTTGTTCATGATTAATGGTGTCCTCAATGCTGAGAACAGTAGATGGAGTACCTGGGTCATCAGCTACTGTATAACCTGCTGGTCTCAGGCAAACAAATCAACATCAAAATCAACTGAAAGTCTCCACAAACAAGCTCTTAAAATATTTGACAGAAAATCCCAACAATATCACCACTGTCAAATACTCTCCCATTACAACATACTAAACTTTGAGAATTTCGTCAGGTACTCGAATATCCGTATGGTCCAAAAAATATTAAACAATAGTGCTCCCCCTCCCTTGAAAATGTTTGTCCAGCTCTGCTCTGAAACTACCTGTAGAACTACAAGGTCCACCACTAGGGGGGAGTGTAGACTCCCTCAAAAGAAATCAACATTTGGTCAGTCCTCTTTCTCCTACAGAGCAATAAAATAATGGAACATCATTCCAAATGAGCTGAAAGTGCTGGCAGACTTTCACTTGTTTTCAGGTCAATTTAAGAAATGGATTGTCAATAACCAAACCTGCACGCATTAGTTTAGTCTTTAAAGTCCTCGTTTTAATGATAGTTTTATCAAATTTAAATTTTGAAATGGTGATTTCATGTGTGCCATATGTACTGTATATTGTTATTGTATTCTGTGTTGACCTGCACAGGGACTGCAGCTGGAAATGAGCAAACTGCTCTGGTACAATGCATCTTTTCTCTGTGAGATTAATGTTATTTTGTACATGGTCCCTGACAAATAAACTAATAAACAAGTTTCTGCAAGTGCTTAGCTGATGGCACTGCTGGATTTGGATTTCTCTTCTGATCATTCACTGCATTTTGTTAATTTATGAAAATAAAGTATTAAAACTTCAGTTTTTGAAAGCATTCTAAGTTTACTTTTGCACAGTACTGTAAATAGTTTTCGACATCCTATTAAATTGAATATGTGGGCTCTATTTTGGTTGTTGGCATAGGTGCACTGAGGTTATTTCTTTGCCTATGCTGGCATTGTAAGTGGATGACTCATCATACACCAACATGATGTGATAGAGATTCTATGGGTTCAATTGTATTGCGGTAATACAATAGAAAGTTATTTAAAAAAAATCTCAGTTTATCTGTGGATGGTTACAAGGATCACGTCTTTGTTTTGCTATATAAGAATTAAAGTATAAAATAATACAATCACCCCGTTCCTAGATTGTGAGGAATTATTTAGCTATTTACAAAGTTAAAGGCATCATAGGAGATTATCTGCAATATGCACTTTTTAATATGTTGTGAAAAGTGCTTTTTACACCCCAACAGCAATAAATGACTTATGGGCAATGAAAAAGAAACGAAAACCCCCCAAATTCTGTACCTTCTATAAACCTGTTAAAATGCTGACCAATCGGAGACGATGGACCCGTATCTAAAGAACCAATCACAATCCTGCGCGTTCTCTCCCCTCTGTGTGCGAGCCTGAGCGCGCCTTTTGACTTGACAAGACTTGCTACTTTCCCCAAAACCCAAAGATTAAAAAGTAGGCTATATTTTTAAGTAGGCTACTGCTCTGTATCTTTCATCATGTAGCCTATTGTAGCGGAGGAAACTGGTGGATGTTGCCTACCGGTACCGCGCTGATCTGCTTATCACTGGTTTCACTTCAGAGGTGTCGGCCAGAACACCACTTAAGGCCAAAAACGTCAGACTATAAGCATGAGAAGAGGAGTATGGTTTTTCCGCTCTTTATTTTCCTTCTTTCACAGGCACAGCAGCATAGATCGCAGGAAAAGAGACACAGGCTTACATTCCGCTCGTGAGGAGACGTTAGAACAGCTGTTGCGACCTGCGAATCGCGGCCGTCAATAACATCCATAAACTGTAACTTATAACAGCGATCGGGACTGCATGTACTTACTCACACACGGGTGATTCACATAAACACGTTTCAACTGTGTCGACTACTGCGGCAACATGCGCGCTCACACACCTGACCGAGAGAGAAGAGAAAAGGAAACTTACTAGACAGACCCTCCGGCCGACTGACGTCACGGCCACTAACTGACAGCTATACTGTCATCCACACTGAACAAAACTCATCTCAACACTCTATAAGAAATAACAACACTGTAACCTATAAACTTTGGGGCCTTTTCTGCATGTAGCCTATGTGTGAGTGTTTGTGTGTGTGAGTTAAATGTTAACAATCACTGGTAAACAGTGCAATTGGGAAGTGCAGCCAGCAGCGCTCGTGCACGGCTGTGTGTCGAGGGGTGGGGGAGGGAGTCCCGAGGGGAGAGGGAGGAGTTAAACGGAACTCCGAGGACAAGCTAATTTCAAATCATGCTAGCTCTCTCAGATCGTACAGTATAGCTTTAAATTTAACTGAATTAAGCTTTTAAGGAAAAAATCTATATTTTCATTGCCAGTTTCCCAATGAACTAATTTATATAAAATGTTCTACATATGTCAGATGCTTATTACAATCATTCATATCTTGGTAAAAAATGTGTGTGTTTGAGCTGTCCCTGTCTGCTGGTCATGTGTGTGCACCTTTAATAAAGTGCATACCCATGTGAGAAGCCTTCCTCAGTTCTCTGTCTGCAGGACGCAGGCTGCTGGAGGTGGTGTGTGCGACAGGCCGACTCAGCTGGGCAGTCACCTCCCTCACCTGTACACACACACACACACACACACACACACGCACGCACGCACACGCGCACACGCAGACACACACGTTAGCTGAAGGAGCGGACAAACTACCAAACATTCCATCTGAAAAACTGTCTGTCTGTCTGTCACTCCACAATTGTGTTTGTCTTTGCATGAAGTGTAAATAATTTTTGGGATATTGTTTGTAAACTAATTGTCGCAAAACAAGTCATGACATGCTGCAGAAGGACATGCACAGGCTGGACCAGACAGTGGCACACGGAGCAGCCGCTACCTTGGAAGATAAGAGGGAGTCGCTGACATTTCCTTCTTGAAATAAGTATACCCCTCTTTTTTTCTTGCAAGTTTACGCTGCAAAAAAGTTGCTCTGGCGGTGTAAACACGTCAGATTGACTTGGACACCTACATTGGTGGTGTTGCAGAGATGAACAGATCCACTTATTTTATTGACTTTGGAAAGAGGTGACAACCACTCACTATTATGGCACACTGTCCACTGTTGCGTCGTTGGTCTATGTTTTTTCTATATATAAAGATTTAGCATTAAAACTTCACAAAATGACATAACAAATGTTATATATATTTTTGCGTTATATACTAAAACATCATCACAACAATGTTTTCATTCATTTTTAAAACCTTTTCTTAAAAAATAATAAAATATTAATTTTAATAAAGTAACGCTCCCGAGTTGGTCGCCTGTCAATGACGAAGTATGAGTTCTCCCCATGGTTCTCCCCCCTGCTTCTTCCCCCTCTAACTTCTGGGAAATTCCGTGTTGAAATACATGGCTGACTGAAGAATATGTAAACAAGTCACTCACAACTGTGCGAAACACAAAAGGAAGAACTAGCTTCCTAGCATTCATAGCTTAGTGCTGCTCTTGTATGGTTGTTTTCTGCATTGCATTGTATTATTTTGTGATGTATGATTATGCCTTGCCCTCTGCCACTGTACAAGTGACAAAGTGTTTTTACCTTCAGTTACATGCGAGTGCGAGGGCTGGTGGGCGAGCTCACATACATTCACCTCAATGACATCACACGTCGTGTACACAATAAAATGTCCGTCGTGTAACCGTTTAGACATTTTTGTAAACGTTCACAACCACAGTGATGAAACTGAAGCAATGAATTTCTCACTGTAAGGAACCATCTACAGTACTTAAACTGAGTTAGCTTATCTGCACATTATGTACTTTATATTGTACATTTTCAATTTCTCCCTACCATTTTGTATACTTATTTTTTACACTTTTTAGAATGTATTAATTGTTAATATTAAACATATTTTTTTTTCCTTTTTTCTTATTCCTCTGTATGACACATATTGAAGAAATTCACAATAAGGCTGACTTGACTTCAACCATGTCTCTGCTTGTGGATTTTCAGACCACGGTGAAACGAATGCAATCTTAAAACATACTCTTTAGAAAATGATCAGCAATAATGCATGCCTTTGGTGAATAGGTTTCAACAGGCAAGTTCATATGCAGTCCTCTTGTTAGTGTCCACAGCACTGACCTGTGAGCTCAGCAGCTGCAGCTCCTCCAGTCGATCTGGAAGACGCAGGAACTCCTGGTCCACCTCTTCACTGATACACCAGGGCTGTGAGGGGACGCTGTCCTCTGCAGCTACCCACTGTGAAAGGAACCTGTCTGCACCTACACACTGTGAGAATCTGAGTGTGTCAGTTTGATGGTGGGTAGAAGGCTTCATTCCTCCTCTGTTGTTAGAACAGTCCAGATGGTCCAAGCACAAAGCTTCCTGGTCTGGTATGGAGGATGTGGTGAAGCCGCGCAGGTCAGGTGACAGGTGAGCCATTCCTCTCTCTCTGCTCGGCCCTGCACTACAGCCCAGCCCAGATAGACTGCTGGAGCTATGGAGGGGGTCCACTTCGATCCCTGAGTCCAGTAGGCTGTCCCCTGCTCTCAGGGGGTAGCTGTAGTCCAGTAGGCTGTCCCCTGCTCTCAGGGGGTAGCTGTAGTCTAGCAGGGCCAGATAGTTCTTGTCTGGGTCCCTGCCTGCAGAGGGAGGTAAAGCTTTGGGGATAGCACAGGCCCAGTAGCTGGCCTGATAGGGGGACATTGTGCTTCCTTTTGAGTGTCCTCCAGTAGAGCATACTGTGTTGTTGTTCCCCTCTCTGAGCTGCTGGCTTGAGTGGGGGATGTAGGTGTGAGACAGGACAGTGGAGGTGAGAGAAGGCCTCAGAGGGAGGTGAGACCTCCACAGGTTTCCATGGCAGTGCTCTGAGACAGCAGGCTCTGCTGGGCTCCAGTCTCCTCCTGCTCTGGTGTCAGTGTGTTGCTGAGTTTCTCCTCCACTGTTAAAGCCAAACTGCTGCTCCTATTAGAAAGGGAACACATGATACTGTAACATGACTCGCTTCATCTGCTGTCATAATAAAGGCTTTTTGCCATTCAGACATACACTGCACGTCTCTTATGTACACATTCTGTATTTGCTCCATTCTAACATGACAAAAGCATTACACTTGTAAAAGGCTTTGACTTCTAATGGGTGCCTGTCGCTTTAAGAGCCGCTCCATCTTTTATACAAGCCCCAACCACAGAGAGCTCTACCAGCATCCAATGCGGAAGTGACAAAAAATGCAGTTCACTGAGTGGCCACTAAGGGCAGGTACCAAAACAGAGCAATGTCTCATTGACTCCCAGGTTAAATATGCAGTTGTCACAGCATTATTAAACCTATTTAAGACCTGGGGCCTATTGCATAAAACTAGGATAAGGGATTAACCTAGGATTTTTCGGTTATCCTGGCTTGTGTTAGCCATGATCTGGTTGCATAAAAGCGGAGGGACATAAGTTACCCTGGAATTCATCCTTTACGTTTAGCCTGGTCCCGACCAGGCTAAACGTAAAGGATAAACTTATTCTGTTGCCTGACTGGCTCAGTCAGCTGTCAGCTGAAGATGTTTAACAGTTATTCCATGATCTTCTGTGTAATGCTTAAGTTTCAATAACCTGTTTTAAAGTACCATATAAAAGACTGCATTGTCATTTAGTTAAATAGTTCTTCTTTTTTATTATTTAACCTGAACCATTTATAATTAACTTAATTATAATTACATTAAGATGAAATTATATAAATTATAATAATTTATGTGATAGTCTGTTCATATTGCGGGCTATATTTATACAATTGATTATCGATGGTAGATGACGTTGCAAATGTGGGTCAAATAAATTCACTTTGTACAACTATATCGAGGTGCATCTAAAACAAAATTAAATATCTATGAAAGTTTCCTTTTTTCTGTAATTTAATTCAAAAAGTGAAACTTAAATATGTTCTAGATTCATTACACATTAAGTGAAATTAATCTAGAATAAACATACTTTTCAGAAGGTCGACATTTCTGATTGGTTGTATGCAATAGTCTAATATTTTGAGATACTGGATTCTTTATTCCATGATCAATCAATCATCCAGGGCGGCAGTGGCGAAGTGGGTAGGAATATTGCCTCTGGAGTGCAGGGTCGGAGGTTCGATTCCCCGCCTACCCGCCACATGTCGAAGTGTCCCTGGGCAAGACACTGAACCCCAAATTGCTCCCGATGGTTCAGAGAGCGCCTTGCATGGCAGCTACTGCCATCGGTGTATGAGTGTGTGTATGAATGGGTGAATGTGGTAAGATATGTAAAGCGCTTTGGGGCTGAGAAAATCGGCTAGAAAAGCGCTATATCAAGTCCATTTACCATTTACCATCCAAAAAGAAGGCCTGACATATTTCACTTTGTGTAATGAAAGTTTCACTTTTTGAATGGACTTTCCATGATATTCTATTTTTTAAATGCACCTGCAGACTGCTCACTGTCAACTATTTTATCATAAAACAATGCAGGGACATCAAGATTAGTTGGCAGAGATGACATCCCCTGTATAAAATGAACTGCCCCCTGACTTATGGTTTAAACTAGCAAGGCATTGTGGGAAAATGGGCCGTCTTTTACATTTTTACATCAGTAAATCTGTGTTCGATCTCTGGGTCTACTTCTGAAAGCTGTGGGCTGGCACTTAACAGAATGACTTACACCTGGCTTGACAAAGCAGCCCCTTTACATCCTGGATTGGCGTTTATGCAACTGACTAATCCGAAGTGCCCAGGCTAGACTTTGTTAAGGCTGGCTTTATCAATCATCCTGGATGTCTTTATTCCACTTTTATGCAATAGGCCCCTGGTCCAAAAAAACATTCTAGTCTGTATGTTTAGGTCATATCTCCATTAATTGTTTTGGACCAGGCTAGTTCTTATTCTATTGGAGGTTAAAATTTACAAATAATTAGGGGCGGAGCCTCTTGAGATACAGCTAGCTGCCCGCTGTCCCTCACTTCGCCTCGGAGGTATACGTCAGCTAGATGGGCGTATCTCCCTCCCCCCGATGTCACATCAATGCCCTTTTTCGGTAAGAGTAAATGAGGCGGAGTTAAAATCTGACAAGATGGCGACACACATAGGCCAGGACGATTGGATATAGTTGAAATTACTGAGGTCAGCCCGGATGCTACATCCATTTTATATACTATCTTTGGTTTTATACTGCATATGAGTTAAGTTTGGTTTCTGCAGTGTGTGTCCGAGTGAGAGCTACATGTCAGTGTGCACCAGCAGGCGGCTCATCTTTATCCGTTTCCTGTGTTCCTGTGAATAATACTCTGGGTATTAAGTTCCTGTTTTCTTAATTGTGAGTTTTAGCACACATTTGTATGTGCCAGTTGAATTTCCTGGGTTTTAAGCTAATACCCAGGGGGCAAAGTGATTTTATGGACATGGAGCGTTGTAAAAGGTTGTTCACCAAAAATGACATCTAGGACCTTCCACGATCACAACCTGGGTGGACAACCTTGTCAACAAGCTGCTGGTAAGCTACAGTGGGCTGACATAGCAAATCAGAACCACTGTTTAAGTGAATGGGGGTGAATGGGGATGGGCTAATGGGGAATTTTTTTAACTTATAGATATCATTATAAGACTTTGCCAGTTGATTACCGACATTAAAACAAAAACTTTTTGTATTACAGTATTTTCCAAAATGTTTAAATAAATATGAAAAATCATCAATATCTTACTAATGATGTGAAAATTTGCATATCTGCAAAGCCCAAAAATCTAGATGTTGGAAGAAAACCAAGTCAATTTGTTTTTAAATTTTGAAAACAAAACAAGTGTCCAACTGCCTGAAGCCTTTCCTAATCACAGTTCAAATTTGATCAATAACCCATAGAAAATGAATTTTTTACACAGTTACATTTCATGTGCCATGGACCAAAAGTGTCCTTTTGGAGTCTCCAGCTGGTATTTTAGGAAACGGCTAGACATTCCCTTGGAAAAAACAGTGTAAAAAATTAATTTTCTATGGGTTATTGATCAAATTTGAACTGTGATTAGGAAAGGCTTCAGGCAGTTGGACACTTGTTTTGTTTTCAAAATTTAAAAATAAATTGACTTTGTTTTTGTCCAACATCTAGATTTTGGGGCTTTGCAGATATGCAAATGTACGCATCATTAGTAAGATATTGATGATTTTTCATATTTATTCAAACCTTTTGGAAAATACTGTAATACAAAAAGTTGTTGTTTTAATGTCAGTAATCAACTTGCAAAGTTTCATAATGATATATATAAGTTTAAAAAATTCCCTATTAGCCCACCCCCATTCGCTTAAACAGTGGTTCTGATTTGCTCTATGTCGGCCCGCTGTAGCTTTCCAGCAGCTTGTTGACCAGGTTGTCCACCCAGGTTGGGATCCTGGAAGGTCCTGGATATAATTTCTGGTGAACAACCTTTTACAACGCTCCATGTCTGTTTTTCAAAAAAAAAGGGGTTTTGCCCCCTAGGTATGAGTTAAAGCAGCCCTGTTTAGGTTGCTATGGTAGTTACCTTCTACGTGAAAGGGAATTGACCGTTCTGACCTGCAGGTGGCCCAGTTGCGCGTTGCCTTATGTGTGATCTGCTCTTATACACAGTCTGACAGTCACGTATAGTTTGTTTCATTTGTCTGAGTGGAAATATTCTGTATGTGACTTTAGGTTACAGTGTCTTGTCTGTATATTATGAATGCATAGCTCATGAGTATGCTGAGTTGTTTTGTTTGAGTTATTTATATACTGTAGTCCTGCTATATAAGTGTATATTGTTATCGAGCCTGTTCTACGAGGATGTAAAAGTAGCACAAGCTTCAATACGTCAAACCTGATAAGTCACCTGAAACATAGTGATCGCTTCAACGGAGTTTTGAAAGCATATGAGGAAGCCCGGGCTGCTAAAGATGCTTGCAACTTAAATACAGCCGCAAAGAAGCCACCGGGACTTACACACATCGATGAGGCTTTTGAAAAATCATGCCATTACTTATAATTACATTTTGCTGACAGTTTTATAATGTGCATAAGCACAGTTCAAAATGACAAGGTTATCTACACTGTAAGCAGCTGAATAAATAAATATGAGACTGCTCCTCACCTTCTCTGTGTGCTTGTGAGGATGGGTCTTCTTTAAGATAGATGTGTGTTTGTGTGCAGTGAACAGAGGCTTTCTCATGGCATACTGTCTGTCTGCGTGATAGCTGCAGTTGGGCGCCATCCATACAGCTTTGTGCTGCCCTCCTGGCTCTCTGGAATAGTCTTTAGTAGTTGGACCCTGCCTTCTCCTGCCACCTTCAAACTCTGCTAGGTGAACATTCCATCGCTGGCTGCAGCCTTTGCCTTCCATCAGACGAACCCCTGTCAACTAAAGGGACAAAACAATATTCAGTGTTCTAAGAAAAGCTTTTTTATCAGTGATATGTTATTCTATTAGATTTGTTTTGGTTCATTCTGGCACCTTGAAGGAGCTGCTGGGTCGCGGCAGAATTTCTTGTCCAGTGTCTCTTCAACAACACACATCATATTGCTGAATGGAGGCACACAGGAGCACTGCCATGACAGAAGTACAGTACATCAAGACAGAGCATCACATTCACAGACAACTGGACAAGTAGCAGCACCAGAAAACGCTGAACATTTGACCTAAAGCAACACAGACTGCACACATTAGATTGTACAAGGCTTCAAAAAAAAGCCTTCCTGTCAGTTTACAAGTAATGTTTGAAGAAAGAGGAGTTTCGCATGATTTAAGAAGAAAAAGAAAATTCACTGAGAAAAATATACGGACCACACTTAAATCCTTTTCGATTTCTGTAAAGGATATCAAGCTATGGAATGATCTAGACGAAGATGTCACAGGGAGTTATTATGAAAAAAAACAAAAAAAATTATGTTTCAAAAATTATTGAAAATTACAGACAGACAGCTGAGCACAATGTGCTTACTAATAAGCTGAGCACAAGGTGAATGTTACTATCATAACAATATCATAACAAATAATAGAGGTCAGCAGACAGACTTGTCTGTTTTTTAATACTTTTGCAGATGTGTTTAGACTACCAGATAAGAAATTGAAAAGGCCACATCACAAGGCCACATCACACTCTGCATTGTCACAGAAAAACTGAACTGAGCAGAACTGATCTTAAAAGCTGAAGCAAGCAGATTGATCATGGAACTGCTAAGTTGGCCTCTAAGGAGACCTAAAATTGACTGTGTATTGGACTGCAGCTTCTTTAAAAAAAAAAAAAAAAAAAAAAAAACACAACATTAACAAAATTGTGTTTGTGTTTTTCTGTATCAGTAACTGTGTATCTGAATCTGAGGTTGCGTTCCGAATCGCATACTTTCTACTATATAGTATGTAGAAAAAAGATTTAGGATGTCCCGATTCTTGTGGCCAGATTTAGGATGGTTAGAAGTACCCGGATGTCCTACTTCATGCGGCCAAGATTGTTAGTGTTGAAAAGTGCATCCTATTTGGGCGATTCTGACCCACAATCCAGTGCGCACGTGAAGTGACGTCACATCGACGAAGCCTCCATATGAAAACAAACGGGGATGCGACGGATATAAAAGCAAGAGGCAAGATCAAGGCGCAATGTTATGATGAAATAAGAGAGTAAAGTATGTCCCAATAGTATGCCTACTGCATCCTAACTAGATTATTTTTATCGTTGGATGTAGTATGTAGAATAGAAAAAAGAAAGAGTATGCGATTCGGAACGCAACCTATATCTGATGAAAATGGGGGCGGGACCTGATAAGCCTTTGGCTTCTCCTGTCACCCTTCGGACAACACAAAGTAATATGTATGAATATGTGAAAGAGAAAATTGTGTATTGTGTTGAATTGTCTGAAAAAATAATAATAAATATATAAATACATGCTCTGTTCTTGTCAAACCTTGAGTATTGTACAATGATCTGGTCATCAACAACCAAAAAAGACTTGCATACAAATTCAGGTAGCTCAGAACAAAGCAGCCCGTTTAGCAATGAGCTGCTCCATTCACACTAACACTGAAGTAATGCATACTAGCTAGGGCTGGGAAATAATTCAATTACGATTATTAATTGCGATAACGATAGCGATGACTTTTCGATAAGCTTTTCGTCATAAATGCTCGATATAAAGAAGAAAAAAATCAGTAGGGGAGAACCGGGTAATTTGTCACACGGGTTGGTTGTCACAATCGTTATATCTCGGAACCAGAAGGCGCTGTCTATGAAATTTTGATATGTAAATATCCAGAATTGGGATCAGAGGTCACCTACATAGTCTTCCTTGGAGTTAGACTGCTGAATTTGAGGTGAGAGGACAGTTTGTGTTTTTCATATCAAATTGAAAATATTTTGCTCCTCAGTATTTTTCTTCTAGGCTTTTACACAATGGGTGTATAACAAAACACTTGTTACCCATACAAAGTGTGAAGGGTAAACTATAGTTTAGATTGTGGTTAGCAAGCTAATTAGTTGTCAGATGGTTGTTGGCCTTGATGCTAGCAAGAAATTCAAGTTGGGGTTGGTTGTCAAATTTTTTGGGGGGGTTGGTTGTCACATGTTATCTCAAGGCTGCAGCCAGAAAAGGAACCCAATAACGAAAGAAATTGTCAAGCTGTATCCTCACTGACACCCCAGAGTGTCAGTGAGGATACAGAATAGAGCAGGGCCTGTTTCAGGTAGCTGGTTTTGAGGCAACCCAGAGTTTGTTCGCTCTGAGTTGGTGGAAACTCTGGGTTTTCCGTTTCAGGTAGCAGGTTCAGCGCAACCGAGGGTCAGTTACTGCGGCAACATACGCCGTGGGTCTAACCTGCTCGGGAGGTGGTTAGACCTACCCTGAGTTTGTTTTCACTTTACGCTGCAGCTCCGACTGAAGAAAGAGTGTCACTGTCACACGCGTCCCTGTACAGTTTGAAGCAAAATCACTCCATAAAAATCTCTATCGGGATGTTTTTATCATTTCCTGATGATTTTACGTTTGACCGATCATTTATCTGATCAGTAGCCTTGTTCTCAGCCCTCGGTCCGTTCATATAGGCGGCCACCTTACACATCGTGACATGCTCTACATTCAGATTAATAAACCTATTTGTATTGTATGTTTTTTAACGTATGTGCCACTGAACAGATTTATGTCAGGTGGATTCATGTAACGCTGCGGCTGCACGCGATCGTTACAGTTCACTTCTGCGATCCTAAAGTCACAAATGAGACGAGCCTCGTTAAATAGCCTAATATGAATATAAAAATTATATAATAATTTAAACTGTGATCACTTGAGGAAAATGGATCTGGTAATAAATCAATCAGGCTCTTCAATGGAAACTGTCACCTAATGTGTCTTGACGTTAATGTCTTTCACTCCCCATTTAAAAGAAGCGACAGTCTGTTCTGTTTACTGCACAGTAGGCTATTAGGCTATAGCTTGCATATTATACAGCAAATATAAAACACTGTCAGCAATGCTGTGCCGCGCCAGCTTTATTACTTTACAGCTGATATGCGTAACTTTTTAAAATAGACTATGGCTTCTCATACGGAAGCGAAATGATTCTCTTGACAAAAAATGTTTGCTCTGTTTTTTTTTCTGAATTGCCGAGGAGATTAGATCAGAGTTATGAGACAATATCCCGTTAATTCTTCTCCATAGGCTACCATAAACTCATTCGTTAATAAATCTAACTCTAGTGGGAGGAGCGGAGATTTATTTTTTTATTTTTTGAGAAGTGGAGAAGTGGGAGGATCAAGCATTTGTTTCTTCTGTTTCCATGGTGAATCATGTTATCAGCGATCCATTGACGATGGCTTTTACGCACATGCGCCACCCAGAGTGAACACGCTCAGAGTTGATAAACCCAACGCTGATCCACTGTTCTGAAACCGAAAATCCAGAGTTACTCATCAACCCTGCGCTCTGAGTTTACCAACTCAGAGCGCAGGATTAAACTCAGAGTATGTAAAACCAGCTACCTGAAACAGGCCCCAGGCAGCTAGCAAGCAAAAGAAAAAAGGGCAACAAAATCAAAACAACCCAGTGCATCCCAAACTAGACCAGCTGCCAAGGCTACAGAACGTTATGTAGGCCTATTTGTCAACTTGACAATGCAATTAAACTTTCAAATTTAGTTCTACTTTCTTGCCTTCTTTTTAAGAGTATTCCCATTAAGATTACATTGTGACAAACAACCCCATAGTGTTTGACAACCGACCCCTTGATGGGGTTGGTTGTCACAATGTGTAAGGGTGTCTTTGATGATTAATTTCTTCTGTATTTACAATACGATAGAAAAAGTGAAGGGTACACATTTCAAGCCAACACCTTAAGCTTAAATTTAATATAGGAATGACTATTGAAAGATGTTTAGGTGATAAGCAATTCTCACTAGAGTAAGAAGTGTGCCTACTTACCCCGTTCTCCCCTACTGACACTTTACAATAAGGGTACATTAATGAATGGTTAGTTAATGCTTAATAAGGGTTAACTAACCATTAGTTAACTAATGTGTCTAGTAAGCATTTACTAATGGTGTTCATGTTAACTAAGGTTTAATTAATAATTAATACATTATTTAATGTTTATAAATATCCTATATTACCCTTAGTTAATACATTAATTAAGCTTGAACCAAAAGTTGATTAATATAATAATAAGCATTAATCAACTGATTACAAATGTAATTTTTGGAACATTACTTAAGCATAATTAACCATTTATTAATGCTCTTTGTGACCCTTATTGAAAGGGGGAACAATTTATCTATTAAGTGACACTTAATAAATGCACACCAGTGCTGAATAAGCATAACTGAAGTATAATTAACCTCAATAGGCATTACTTAAGTGTAATTAACCATTTATTAATGGACTTTGTGACCCTTATTGTAAAGTGGGAACCATTTCACATGAATTAACACTTAATAAATGCATACTAGTGCTGATTAAGCGTCACTTAAGCATAATTAACCATTTCTTAATGTTATTTGTGACCCTTATTGTAAAGTGGGAACCATTTATCACTTGTTACACTTAATAAATGCAAAATAGTGCTGAATAAGGATTACCTAAGTACAATCCATCAATCAACAATGCTCTTTGTGACCCGTGTACATTCATACCGATACATTCTATCGGTCCGGAATACATCGGTATTCCGGACCGATATACCGATATATCGGCCGGCCGATTTAATCGGCCGATTATAGAACATCTCAGAAAAATCTGCAAAATGGCCGCCGATTTCTTCTTTGAAGCATACATATCATTGTTGCAACATAAACAAAAATAAAATACACTAAGAACTAGGGCCGGACCGATATACCGATATATCGGCCGGCCGATTTAATCGGCCGATTATAGAACATCTCAGAAAAATCTGCAAAATGGCCGCCGATTTTTTGCCGATTTTCTTATTTTATTCCAGCAATCATGTCAAGTGAGATGCATTGCTGCCCCGGAGGTAGCCTTATAGCCTATTAACAGCAGCAGGTGTGTTGTGATACATTGGATTAATTCACACTTGACAGTTCCCCCTGACACCAATAGCAGAGTCATTGGTCATCTATTGACTGTTAATAGTAGTTGATATTACTATAGTTATTATATATCATTTATATAGTGCTTTATTGGAGGTCATTCAAAGACACTTTACATCAAACATATAGAAAATCATACTTGTAGAAAAAGAAAACAAAATACAGACAAATTAAAGATAAGGTTTGGAGTGGAGTCCGGTGTAATTATGCTTTCTTAAAGAGGTGAGTTTTGAGTTGAGTTTTGAATGAGTTTACTTAGTCAGAGATGCTGATGTTTGGAGGGAGGGAGTTCCAGAGGGTTGGGTGCAGTTACATAAAATGCTTAAAGCGGCTACGAGTAGCATTTAAATATCTTTTAAACAGCCTCATGTTTCCTCTGATAATCATAAATTACCTTTAACAGCAAACGAGACCATCAGTGCAAAGAAAGACGTTTTTATATAGTTTTTATTACTGCTTTTGGTCTGGTCGCACACCCAGTCCGATTTTCGGTTCGCTCGTGCAGGCTCTATGGTCACATATCCGTATTGGTTGCAGATTTCAGTGTGGCGCTGCAACGCGATTTGAGAAGCCTATCCCTCCAGGTGAGGGAAGGGGAGCGGGAGCCTTGTTTGAGACAGTTATTTGTCGTCATAATGACTGATAACGGGGCTGAACCATCAAAGAAAAAAAAGAGAATGCAATGAAGAAAAGCGAAAAGGGAGAGTGATAGGCGGGCGGGAGGGCGTTGCCAAGCAACGTGTATACAATTTCACGAGAGCGAAACTAGACTGCAGTGTTTACTCCTAAATGAATGAGCGGTTGGTACTAACACAAAGTTTGCTTTGCTTCACCATCATCAGATAACCATTATCTGAAATAGTCATTATTTACATCAACAACACAAACACATTACCTCATCGTGATCCATACTAACTGCCGTCTCTCGTTCATTCGCTTTCTGTGAGGACACAGCTCCGTGAGAGAGAGTAGTTAGGTGACGCTGCTGCATCAACTCATTGCAATCAGGTGTGTGTACTGACTGGCATTAGTTGATGCAGTGTCAAAACCACTCTCACGGAGCCGAAAAGAGTCCTCACACTTTCAACACACGGACATGCACTATATTGCGCCCTTCTCAGTTCACACTCGTGCGCCTGGCACGAGCATTTGCGACAGCGGGCGTCGTAAAAATACTACCGCTTTTGTCCAAAGGGGACGCCAACGTGCCATCTTACTCGTAGTGGCTTTAATGTTTAACCTTCATTGTTTACCTGCTGAATGCATTATGTACAGCACTTTGGACAGTGCAAAATGTCATAAATGTGCTTTTATAAATACATTTTACTTACTTACTTACTTACTTACTTATAACTCACATAGGCCCTTTGGCACAAATCACCCCAACCCCAGACATATGGATAATGAGCATGATGCAGCAGTTTAGGGCTGACATCGTGCTAACTGTATCACACAAAGTGTAGCAAACTAAAGCACTAAAACATGTGTCAAATGTTTTCAAACTTGTCTATAATTGTTCAGACACAATAATCAAAAAACCTTGATGATGGAAATTTTACTTTGAAAGGCAAAACACAGTTTTTTTTAGCTTAAATGTGCTTATATCTTATTCCTTGTGTCTCCCTTCTTTACAGGATGAGTCAAATGGATGGCTCTTCTTAAATATGTGGTCACATTTCCAATTTCTTCCACGGTTTTCTAGAAACAAGGGGTGGCACAACTTCCAAAATGCACAACTTAGGCCACTCTCCCCTAATCGGCCGATTTAATCGTTATCGTAATTTTTCTCTGAAAATAATCGGCATCGGCACCCGAAAATCCATATCGGTCGGGCCCTACTAAGAACATAACAGTTCCATTTTTAATCATGGACTGAAGATAAAACAAAATGATGATCACTCTATTGTGACCAAACACATAGCCTGATTGAAATTGATCTAAATGGTCTCTGGGAATTGTAGGCTATGTTAAATGTTAGACATCAGCATAATAAAGTTCATCATGTTCATCTCTAAAAAAAGGGATCTTTTATTAGGCCTACATACACTTCATCAATGTTACATTCTTATTACTGAAATTACTCTGTTTTGAAATTTAACCTACTTTAACTTTCTTTCGGCCTATCATATTTGTTATGCAAATGTAGAAATACTAAACCTCCTTTATTTGAATCGAAAAGTATTGTTTTACCACTTAAAAGTAGACTTATATCGTAAAATAACAAGAAAGATAAAGATGTGTGGGGAATGGGGATATATCTCGTTTCTTGTTTTGAAAATGTCCCTCGCTTTTGAAGTGTTTACTCCTATTGGTTTCCTATTTTGCTTCTAATCGGTTGTAGTATGTGTTGCTCTTCTACGAATATGTTTCTAATAGGCCTTCAAAATAATACTAGAAAATAGGGGTGTGAACGTTTACAAAAAATTCTAACCGTGTACACGACGGAATTTTTTTCGTGTACACGGTTAACCGTGACGTCATTGTCCTCGTGCGCCCACCGTCTTGTAGCCGCGCGGGCACACACACATACGCGTTCGCCTTACATGTGTTGGCCGTCATTATCGCCCTTCATTCATTTCCTGATAAATATAGCCTATCGCTTTCTACATGTCCACATTTATGAGGGTGAACAGGTGTTATAAAGTTCGGGCTACTTACGCGCGTAATTCACTTCAACCGGGTAACTTTAGTCTTTAGGTTATCTTTCATCACTCGTCCGTTGCTGTTACTCGAGCACGGCGCCCCCGTGTGTGTGTGTGTGTTTGCGATTATACACAGTCACACACACACGCCGAGGGACAGACAGATTGGGCCGACTAGCTTCTATCATCCCCAAGTAGTTTATTAGTGATGTAAAATCAATAAATACGTGTCTCCAGAACATATTTAAAAACTTTGAGGAAAAAAAAGAACATTTAAAATTTTTAAGATTTTTTTTTAAACGGTTTTCGTTTATTGATTTTCCCTAAACGGTTATGATTTACTAAACGGTTAAACGTGTACACGTGTACACGTGCACACCCCTACTAGAAAACGAACTGCATCCGCAATAAAGATGCTACTTCCGACGGCACATGCAAGTCGAGCCAACTCGGAGGCGAGCTGTCGGGCTTCAGTCAGGCTTTTTGTTCACTCCCCCGTCTGCACTCGGCTACTCTCGAGCCGCAACTGGGCTCTAATGAGCCTAGTGTCTCTCTCTTTGCACCTCTCCACACCTTCGTGGCGTCACATCGGCTTATAAAATCACCACAGCTACACATTAGCAGATAGAAATAATGGTCGGTAAGCCTTACCTTTTATAACTTATTCCTCCATTTCTTGCTGGCAAAAAAAACTTCCGACTGAAGGAACATTTTGAATCGCGGCTTTTGTTTACATAAATTTGGCGCCGCTGCCGCCATGTCATTGTGGACTGGTCCATAATGGGGAATTGAAAAATTCCAGTCTGGTTTCCGCCATGGCCACAGTACAGAAACAGCCTTGGTCAGGGTCACAAACGACCTCCTGATGGCAGCAGACACCGGCTCCCCATCTCTCCTCATCCTCCTGGACTTAACAGCTGCTTTTGATACGGTTGACCACAATATTCTCCTTCACCGCTTGCAATACACCATTGGACTATCAGGAAGTTACAAAACTGGTTCACCTCGTACCTCACTAAAGGCCAGGACACACCAGCCCGAAAATCGCCGTCGTAGAGTCGATAGGGGGTCGGGAGACGAATCTGTTTGGTGTGTGCCATGACGTCGGCCGACATAGAGGTCGTCGGGCTTGTTTTGAGCCGATTGAACATGTTCAATCGGCTCAAAACAAGCGGCCGACCGTCTTTCATTTGGAGCAATTTGATTGGTGGAGGGCTAGCGAATCAGTGAAGCCCGGAAGTGAGGCGGGTAGCACAAACAGCTAACAACAGCTAGCCATCGTTTTAATGTGTTTGTTCGTTTCGTTTTGAGAGTACTCACATGCATCAACCCTTGTTGACTGCTCGACACCATGCTCGACACTCTCTGCTAAACATTGTGCTCTTATGGTCCATAAATATAAATACGTATTTCTATCTATGTTTATGCTCTAAAGAGCTGTCCCATCATTTCCGGCTTTCGTATTTTTTCGGGCCACAATACAGATTAGCGCCGCCTGCTGTTATGGAGACATTACGTCCCGCGCAAGCAACAGAGCGTACGGAAAGTCAGCAGTCAGTTTGGTGTGTTCTCTGGCCGCGACGGGAAGCCTGGAGCTTCCTGAAACGGCCGACCCCATTTTTTGCGTAGTCGGAACAAGTAGAAACAAGTCGGACTGGTGTGTCCTGGCCTTAACAGAAGTGAGCACGTCGCCCTGGGCAAAGCAAAATCACACACCAACAACGTCACCTGCGGTGTCCTCCAGGGCTCGGTGTTGGGCCCCACCCTTTTCTCACTTTACATGCTCCCCCTGGGCAGTGTCATTAGCAGGCATGGGTTATCATACCACTGCTATGCCGATGACACACAGCTCTACATCAGGACAACCCCCACTTCTTCTGCCCCTCTGCCAACATCCACACTGACCACCTGCCAGTAGGAGATAGAGGTGTGGATGAAGCTCAACTTCCTACAACTAAACAGCTCCAAAACAGAAGCCATCCTTGTTGGCACACCACATTGGGGCGACTGTGGCTCAGTTGGTAGAGCGGGTCGGCTGATTATCAAAGGGTTGGAGGTTTGATCCCCGCCCTGCCACCTGTGTCATGGTTGTTGTGTCCTTGGGTAAGACACTTCACCCACCTTGCCTCGTGTGAATGTCGATAGTTAGCCTGCTATCGGTGTATGAATGTGTGTGTGAATGGTAACGTGGGAAAGGAAAACAGGTCTCCCTTGTAAAAGAGTCTTCGGTCTCAATGGGATTTACCTGTATAAATAAAGGTTAAAAAAAAAACATCAGATGACTTCCGGTGACGTCATGGTGATAGAAGCAGCCTGAGCCACCTGCTCCGCCAAAAAACCCTACAAAACTAGCTACATAAATGACAAACTAAAAACAAACCAGCCGAATTAAACATTGCTGAATTCTAGAATGCAAGCAGCAAAGAAAGACGGAGGTGGAAAGGGAAGAGGGGCTAAAAAGGATGAAACTAAACAATGCATCGCGGGTCCGCTATTTTCACCCGCGAGAGCCATGGCGCCAGCACCAGAACAATCAGCGGTACTTGCCGAACTACGTAAATTCAGACAAGAACACGCAGAAGCCTCTGCAGTAGAGCTGCAACGATTAATCGACGAATCGATTATTAATCGATTATCAAAATAATCGCCAACTATTTTGATAATCGATTAATCGTTTTGAGTAATTTTTTAATAAAAAATGTCCAAATTCTCTGATTTCAGCTTCTCAAATGTGAATATTTTCTGGTTTCTTTAATCCTATTTTGACAGTCAACTGAAATATCTGTGTCTTTTGGACATAACAATACATTTGAGGACGTAAACATGGGCTTTGGAAAATTGGTCAACATTTTTCACCATTTTCTGACATTTTACGGACCAAAACACTAATCGATTAATAATCGATTAATCGAGAAAATAATCAACAGATTAATCGATTATCAAAATAATCGTTAGTTGCAGCCCTACTCTGCAGACACGAGAACTACCCTGAACCGACTGGAAACAACCATAAACGATGTTCTAAAGAGGACGACTAAGTTAGAACAGCGGACCGCAAGTGTGGAGCGGAGGCTCGGCGACACGGAGGACAGAGGAATGCGACACGAGAGAGCCATCCGATATTTACTGCACAAAGAAGCAAGGCTATCTGCGAAGTGCGAGGATCTCGAGGCAAGAGCGAGACGCAATAACCTGCGTATTTATGGTGTCAAAGAAGGAAGCGAGAAAAATGACATGATACCATTTATTTCTGAGCTGCTGTGCACATCGCTCCAGTTACCGGAGGACCTTGAAGTGCGCATCGAGAGAGCCCACCGCGCGCTTACAATGAGACCAAAAGAGGCTTCTGCTCCACCGAGATCGATCATCGTTCGGTTCCTGGACTATAGCGTTAAGGATGCTGTACTTCAACAGGCATGGAAGCAAAGAGGAGTTACATTTGAGGGGGAAAAAATCTTCTTCGACCAAGATTATACCGCAGACACACAGCAGAAGCGCAGACAGGTGAGGGACGTTATCAAGCAACTTAAAGAGAAGAAAATAAAAGCCCAATCTCCATTCCCGGCTCAGCTGAGACTTTACCTGGAATCAGGAGTCAAGGTGTTTACTACACTCACAGACGCCGCGCCTACACTCGAGGAGATAGGGATTCACGTGAAGGTAGACGACAGAGAGAAACTGCAGAAGGAGTTGATGCAAGACCGTTGGTCCAGAGCTTCGAGGAGGCCAGAGAAAGGTCCATCTCCAATGTCTGATGCGGACTTACAGGCTTTTGTTCAAGGAAAAGACTAGATGGATGAACAGGCTGACATGTTGCCCACTGTAAGTTAAATGAAGAGTGTACAGCAGATGGCTGATAAATAATTTTTTTTTTATTACTGCTGAAATAAGTGGGCTACTATACATGTATATTAAGCTAGTTTTTGTTATTATATAAGATGAACAAAAAAAGGGTTTTTTGTGCAAACAGGCCGAGGGCTAATTCATAATCAGCACTTAGGCTACATATCCCTAGGATATTAGCAACTTTATCACAACAGATTAGTTGTTGAATAGTTGCATTCGCACTGTTTGTGTTTTCACCCCGGAGTGAATTAGTCACTACTCTCCGCCCTTCTTAAAAGGGACAGGTTGCTTTGGATGTTCTTGCAACCTGCTGGGTTCTTGGAAGTTCATTATTTAGGGTTTTATATTTTGGTTAGGTTGTTCGTGTACATAACCTTATGTAACATATACTCAAGGGAATCTTTTGGATGCATTGCCAGGGCCACTCGATCTAGAACGGGAAGAAAGGAAGTGTTTGCTTATGCAAACTCCACCCTGATATAAATTATGAATAATTTGAATATAATAACTTACAATGTCCGTGGATTGAACCACCCAATTAAAAGAAAGAAGATATTTAGTCAGTTAAAGAAACTACATTGCTCGATTGCTCTATTACAAGAAACCCATCTAGTTGAGGAGGAACATAAGAAATTGAAAAGAGAATGGGTCGATCAAGTGTTCAGTGCTTCATGTGGCAAAAAAAGGGGAGTGGCAATCTTAATCAATAGAACAGTTGCTTTTTCCCCAGAAAAAAATCATACAAGACAAAAAGGGAAGGTATGTAATGGTAGTGGGTTCTATAGGAGAAACTGAGTTAACTATATTAAATCTGTATGCCCCAAATGAGGATGATTATGGGTTCTTTAAAGAAATTGCAAATGTTGTAGCCAGTAATGCCAAGGGGATGATAATAGTGGTTGGGGACTTCAATACTGTGCAAGATGGGATAAGAGATAGGCTACCATCAGAAAAGGCCCCCCAATCTAAGAAATCCAAAACATTGAATAGTATGATTACTGAATTGGGACTAGTTGACACCTGGAGAAGTTATAACCCTAAGGGAAAGGATTTCAGTTTTTTTTCAAATGTCCATGGCAGTTATTCTCGAATTGACTTTATTTGTCTCTCACATCAATACATATACAAAATAGTTGAATGCCATATTGAACCTATCACTTTGAGTGATCACGCACCAGTTATACTAACCTGTGTAAAGAAAATTATTTTAGATACTGGAGGCTGAATACCTCACTATTAACCAACCAACCAGCTGTACAGGAAATAAAAAACAATTTGAAGGAATATTTTAAAATAAACGAGAATGGAGAGGTAACACCATCAACCTTATAGGATGGTGCTAAATCAGTTATAAGGGGGAAAATTATATAAATCTCATCTAGGATAAAAAGAGCACGGTTGGAAAAACAGATAGAATTGGAAAACAAAATTAAACAATTAGAAACAGATCATAAAAGAACGGGTGATGAGAGCACTCTGTTAGAACTGAAGGGGGTTAGAAAGAATTTGGACCAGCTTTTGACCTATAAAGCAGAAGGAGCTCTGAGATTTTCTAAACAAAAGTACTACGAGATGGGTAACAGAGCAAGTCGCCTTCTCACCTTTCAGCTGCGCAAGGCCCAGGCAAGTCGGGTGATACCCAAAGTATTACACCCTACCACTAAGGAGATGATGTCTCATCCCAAAGGGATTGCGGATGCATTTGCAGCATTCTATAAAAAATGATATGAAGAAAAGGGTCCAAATTCTAAAGAGAGCGAAATCAAGACCTTCCTATCTAGACTAAATCTACCTTCATTAACAGAAGAAGAGGCATCATCATTAATAACAGAGATAAAAGAAACGGAAATAAGAGAGACTATAAAGAATTTGAAAAATAACAAATCCCCGGGGACAGATGGACTCCCAGGAGAGTTTTATAAGTGTTTTGTTGAGGAACTCACACCAATATTAGTTAATGTGTTTAAGTACGCACTGTCAGGTGATCCGCCAAAAACATGGTCGGAGGCCATTATTTCTGTAATTCACAAAGAGGGCAAGGATCCGGTAAATTGTGAGGGATATCGACCAATCAGTTTACTGTGTAATGATCAAAAAATATTGAGCAGTATCCTAGCAAAAAGAATGCAAAAAATTATATCGAAATTGATAAATCCAGACCAAACGGGCTTCATCCCTGGTAGACAAGGGGCCAATAATATTAGGAGAACACTCAACATCATATCATGTGCCAAAAAAAACACAGAAAAATCAATGCTTATTAGTTTTGATGCACAAAAGGCCTTCGACCAGGTTAATTGGTGCTTTCTCTATGAAACTCTGGCAGCCATGGGCTTTCATTCAGGATTCATAGATTGGATAAAAGTATTATATATTGAACCAAAATCAAGGGTTAGAGTCAATGGATGTTGTTCAGATTTTTTCGACCTTGAAAGAGGGGTTAGACAGGGTGACTGCCTTAGCCCCTTGCTATATGCTGTAAATATTGAACCGCTTGCAGAATTAATAAGACAAAATCAATTAATTAAAGGAATAAAAGATGAGGGTAAATCTGAACATAAAATTTCCCTTTTCGCAGACGATATTTTGACATGCATAAGTGATCCAGTCTCATCAGTCCCAGTCTTGATGGAGTGTTTGAAGGCATATGGGGAAGTATCAGGACACCAAATTAATGAATCTAAGTCAATAGCCATGATGTTAGTTGGGGATCGGCCAATACAATTAAAAGATGTGGTCAATTTCCGCTGGACGGATCAGGGTTTTAGATATTTAGGAATTATTATTACCCCTAATACACCACAACTTTTTAGAGCTAACTATGGGAAATTAATGAAAGAAATCAAAGCAGACCTTACAAGATGGGATGTCCTACCTCTTTCTTTAGTAGGAAGGATAGAAACTATAAGAATGAATGTATTGCCAAGGTTGCTTTTTCTGTTCCAGTCTCTGCCCATAGAAGTCCCTGTCTCCACATTTAAAACACTAGATAATTGGCTATCTAAATTTATTTGGCAAAACAAAAGACCAAGAATTAGACTTAAAAGAATACAGTGCCCAAAGGAGAAAGGTGGTTTAAACCTGCCTAATATGAAAAAGTATTATTGGGCAGCTCAGCTTAGACCACTAGTTGCTTGGATAACTCAGGACAGGGATACAATATGGGTGAGAATGGAACAACACTCATGCCCAGATGTACCACTGGAGTCACTACCTTTTTTAAGTAAAGAGCTCTGGAAAAAAAACAAAATTAGTAATGAATGTATGAAAGTTACTCTGAAAGTGTGGTCAACAATAAGGAAAAAGTTGATTATTCCTACTTCAATATCAAGAGCGATGAAGATAGCACTGAATGTAGATTTTGTACCTTCCAGACTAGATACTGGATTTAAGAAATGGGCTGAAAAAGGGCTAACAACGATTGATAAACTATTTGAGGGAGGAGTTCTGAAATCCTTTGACCAACTCTTAAAAAAATTTGATCTTCACATACATGACTTCTACAGATATTTGCAGCTAAGAAATTATCTACAGAAGCATAAAGATTGGGAAAAATTAAAGGAAAGTCCATCAAATATAGAACGCTACTTCATATTGATGATAGAAGGCCTGACTAAAAAGAAGGTTATATCAAACATGTTAATACTTAAGGAGGAAATAACAGACAACAGTCTGGATATTAAAAACAATTGGGAACTAGAAATGAATACAATTATCTCAGATGAAAAATGGGAACAGGCATGTAGAGATGGACATAAATTAACCAATAGTCCATTGTGGAGAGAGTTTGAATGGAAGATTAAAATGAGATATTTCAGAACTCCTCTTATCATCTCAAAATTCAGCAACACTTCCAACATGTGCTGGCGGGGCTGTGGCTTGGTGGGAGACCATACACATATATTTTGGGACTGTCCAAAATTATCGACATATTGGCTTGAAATACAAAAAGAAATTAAACAAATAACAGGGATAGATTTACCCCTTGACCCAATTCACTTTATTTTAGGAGTTCTACCCGACGACCTGGGAGATAAAAACCAAATGTATTTATTGAAAGTCCTTCTTCTGATAGCCAAGAAGATGGTTACGGTCTCCTGGCTAAAGCCGCAGCCACCGTCACTGAGTCAATGGAGGGAAAGGGTTGTTAACGTGTATTATATGGAGAGCATAACTGCTAGACTGCAGCTAAAACTGGACATTTTTACAGATAAATGGTCTCCAATCATCCTACAGCTTTCAAAGCTGCAACAATAGAGATTCATGAGGAATGGTTGGCATTAGAGGATTAATATACATGTTAATGTTACAAGCCATTGATCAGTGATTTCTGTGTGTCTCCTCTGTATTTGGGGGTTCGATGTGTAGTCGGGGGAAATGGAGTAGAGTGAGTACCTGCAATGTATCTTGGATATATGTAATGTAATGATTGTGAGTGCACCTTGAGAACGACAATAAAAAAGTTTAAAAAAAAAAAAAAAAAAAAAAAAAAAAACATCAGCTCCGCTCCCCCATCATGGGACCATAAAAATCCTTCTGGGAATATTTCCCGCTAATTAGCATAAACTGAAAAACAGGGTGTTATCCACAACTTTCTGAAATTTTACTGTATCAACACCAAATTTCTCGTGAAGCCCCGGGGGACTACAATAAACATACCCGTAAAAGATTAGTAGGACAACTTGAAAAACATGGCCGCCATTGACCAAAAAGTTTACGCAGGGGCGGGGCCTATCAACAAATTGGCCATAACTCCTTAAAGGCCTACTTCACCGGTTTGAATATGAAGGTGTATTGAATTCTGAGATCCTATGTAGTATAAATGTGCGAATTTTTTCAAAAACTTACTTTGTAAATATTACTGTGATGTCACAGTAAAAGACATCACAGTAATATTTACAAAGTAAGTTTTTTTTTTTAACCCTATATTTCTCTTTCTGTGATGTCACGAGAAAGAGAAATAAAGGGTTAAAAAAACACTCTCTGCCTTTTCTCAGGCTAGGATGAACCGATTTTTTTTTTTTTTTTTGCACATTTATACTACATAGGATCTCAGAATTCAATACACCTTCATATTCAAACCGGTGAAGTAGGCCTTTAACCATAGGTCCTATCATCATCAAACTTGCTGGGTATGTGCAGAAGTCATGTGGTAGCATGTCCCTCGAAGCTTATCGAGATTAACCCATAGGGGGCGCCACAAATGCCCCCTGACTCTGATTGACTTGAAATTTCTTACACATGTACAGCTCATGGTGCTCTACAATATAGCCTCTCGGACAATAGGGGTCAGCCATGATTATTTTTTTCGCCGCCATTGCCCAAAACGTTTACGCAGGGGCGGGGCTTATTAACAAATTGGCCATAACTCCTTAACCATAGGTCCTATCATCATCAAACTTGCTGGGTATGTGCAGAAGTCATGTGGTAGCATGTCCCTCGAAGCTTATCGAGATTAACCCATAGGGGGCGCCACAAATTCCCCCTGACTCTGATTGACTTGAAATGTATTACACTTGTACAGCTCATGGTGCTCTGCAATATAGCCTCTGGGACAGTTTTTTGAATTTCCGCTAGGGGGCGCTGTTATTAAAGGCCTACTTCACCGGTTTGAATATGAAGGTGTATTGAATTCTGAGATCCTATGTAGTATAAATGTGTGAAAAAAAATTAAAATCGGTTCATCCTAGCCTGAGAAAAGGCAGAAAGAGTGTTTTTTTAAACCCTATATTTCTCCTTCTCGTGACATCAAAAAAAAACGTACTTGTAAATATTACTGTGACGTCACAGTAAAAGACATCACAGTAATATTTACAAAGTACGTTTTTTTTTAACCCTATATTTCTCTTTCTGTGATGTCACGAGAAGGAGAAATATAGGGTTAAAAAAAACACTCTTTCTGCCTTTTCTCAGGCTAGGATGAACCGATTTCAATTTTTTTCGCACATTTATACTACATAGGATCTCAGAATTCAATACACCTTCATATTCAAACCGGTGAAGTAGGCCTTTAAGCCCCAACTGAAGAAAGTTTGAGAGGCCACGCCCCGCACACCGTAAGGTGTATTTTAGGGTGCTCTACAAAAAAGCCTCTTGGACCATGAAAGTCAACCTGGAAATATGTTCGGCTAATTAGCATAAACTGAAAAACAGGGTTTTATCAACAACTGTGTCAAGTTTTACTCTATCAACACCAAATGTCTCACGAAACCCCGGGAGACAATGACGCACGTCTCCGAAAAATATTAGTAAGATAGCTTGAAAAACATGGCCGCCATTGACTAAAACGTTTACGCAGGGGCGGGGCTTAATAACAAATTGGCCATAACTAATTGACCATAGGTCCTATCATCCTGAAACTTGCAGGATATGTGCAGAAGACATGTGGTAGCATGGCCCTCTAAACTTGTCGAGGTTAACCCAGAGGGGCGCCACAAATGCGAAAACCATCATTCAAAATGCAATGTTTGACAGGCCACGCCCCTCGCCCCCTGACTCTGATTAGGCTCGTTCGACCTCACTTTCAGCTCGTCTGGAAAGTAGACGAGAGTAGCCGAGTGCAGTCGGGGGAGTGACGAAAAAGCCTGACTGAAGCCGGACAGCTCCGAGTCGGAAGTAGCGTCCTTGTTGCGGATGCAGTTTGTTTTCTAGTTTTATTTTGAAGGCTTATTAGAAACATATTCGTAGAAGAGCTACACATGCTACAACCGATTAGAAGCAGAACACAACACAAAGACGAGTAAATACTTTAAAAGCGAGGGGCATTTTCAAAACAAGAAACGAGATATAATATCCCCATTCCCCACACATCTTTATCTTTCTTGTTACTTTACTAGAAAACCTACTTTTAAGTGATAAAGAATAATTTACAAATCCAAATAAAGGAGGTTTAGTATTTCTCCCTTCACATAACGAAGATGATCGGCCTAAATAAAGTTAAAGAAGGTCTAAGAAAAGATCCCTTATTATTATTGTAGAGATGGCTATGATGAACTGTATTATGATGTGTGTAACAAACAAACTAGGCTACTTGTTGTAGTTTTGGTCTGGCTTTGCGAAACTACATGTAAAATACAATTCCCAGACCATTTAGATCACTGGAAATAAGCCTATGGTTTAATCTTAATGGTATAAAGATATCACTTCACCAAGATCTTGTGACTCAAGTTTGTGTTCACTTTTAAATAAATCTATACAGGAGAGTTACACATCCAAATTATTTCTATGTCAAGGGTTCAGATCAGTGGAGGTTTAACATTTCTGCTTAAATGCATATTGTGGCGGCCTAATGATTACACATAAATTAAAATCAAAAAGAATGGATCGTAATTTAATTTTGAGCGGTGATGTCAGACTTTTGCCTAACCAATTGGGGAAACGCATCAAAGGCACGGGGTTTAAACTCCCAATTAGCGCTCAGCTCCGCCTGTCAGCAAGACGTTTCCCATCAGACATTTCGCTCCCGCAGCCCGTGGGGAGCAACTGCAGCGACTTGCTCCAGTGTCTGTGTCCGTCTTGATACCGCGGGACTTCAAAGTCTCAAGCAGCCGAGCCGCAGCCAGCCGCGTGTGCAAGTTGGACAAAAAGTCTAACCATAATGCAGTGCGCTCAGCAAGACGAGCGTCATAATTGCGCAGGTCTTAGCAAGACGGCGACAGGTCGAACGAGCCTTACGACTTGCAATTTCTTACACATGTACAATAAAGCCTCTTGGACCATAGGGGTCAGCCATGATTATTTTTAATTTCTTTTATTCTCTTTCTTCCCTAATTTACATGACCTGAAATACAGTGAAGTGACATTTACTCTGTGGATTTCCAACTAGAGCTGAAACGATTCATCGATTGATTCGAATAATTCGATTACAAAAAATGATCGATGATTTTTTCTTGCCTCGAGTCATCGTTTATTTAATTTTACAGCTGAGGTCACGGTTTTCCGCACGGACCATTTTTAGTGTGACACAACCGGCGCATACGTCACCCACAGAACGGACAGACGCGGCATGTTTTTGACTTGCTCTTGAGAGTATTTTTGATTTATGTACTGTCAATTATTCAATAAAATTCATTGAAAAAAAAAAAAAAAAAAAAAAAATGTTTTTGACTTGCGATACTACTGTTATACTGTCCCTCCAAGGATGTTATTTCGGGGGTTAACACCCTCACTTCTACCGGCAGTGTGTCTGCATTATCTCGCTTGTGCGCACGCACGCACACACACACACACCCGGACCATGGACCTATAAAGAAAGACCCGGACTCGTTCATTGCTTCACTTCTTTATTGACACACACACGCTACCGCTCGCTCTCCTCGCTCACACACACACACACACACACACACAGACACAGACAGACAGACAGACAGACCCGGACTCGTTCATTGCTTCACTTTATTGACACACGCTACCGCTCGCTCTCCTCGCTCACACACACACACAGCCGCTCGCTCACTTGCGCTACTCTGTCTCCTAACACTACGATAGACACCCGCCAACAATTTAGAACAAGAAAAGTCCTCCACCTCAGACGACCCATCTGTGTGTGGCATACATCAGTTCGGCAATTAGGCCACGCCCCCTTTGGGGGAAAAACAAACCGAACCTGCCATTGACATCAATGCAAAATTGCGGTCCAAAACAGCATATAAAAAACACTATCAGTGGTAGGGAAGTGAAATATTTTTTTAAATACAAAATGTCAAGATCTTTGCCAGCGACTCTGCCAGCTAGCGAACGAAATAGGTACCTGGTTAAACTTAATTTGATCAATTTAAAACAGTGTCCGTTCAGCTTGCCAGCATCGAACTGGCGCAATGACCCCACCCAGTGGCCGGAGGTGTCATACCCTGACATTTATTCGTATCTCATTGAGTCTCCAGGTGACACAACACATCATACACTGTATATTTTAGTTTGATTTTCTGAATCTGTTAGGATATACTTTTCATTCAGCGAGACATTTCAGTATACATGTTAAAAGGCTAAACGGTTGTTGTGTTTTAAGCTAGGCTAGGTAGCCGTGATGAGCAACTACTTATAACGGGTAGAGCCGGCAGCGATATCGTGTGTGTACTTGTGGGGGGATTGTATTTACAATCATAACACGAACGGCTCTACAACTCTTACCGTTACCATTCAATGTAACCATATTGTTCATTATTTATGCAATTTGTGGCCTCATAAATAAAATAATATAGAAAGAGTTAGGCCTATATGGACGACTATGTACCTCTGTCTAGAAGATTATTAGGCTGCTTGTCATAGGACTTTATACAGCGAGCAAAATGAAAAACTACAAGTCTCTGGAGGCTCATAAATTTTTCACAGATGGATGGGTGCAGATAATCTATTCTCTAAAACCTGAAGGGTCAGACTGTACGGTCTTTAAGGCCCAGGTTAAGCCATCATACAGGGTCACAGAAAAACCCCACAACACATGGGTAGCGGTCAAAAATGATGGGACAATCCTGGCAGCACATTGTGACTGCATGGCAGGGTAAGCTCCACCGTCATTGGTCACGCACACTCACATGTCCCATTATGGTAAATCAAACAATCAGTCAATAATTATATATTATGTTAGATTTTATTGAATCACTCAGCTGAATTCCTTACATGTAAATGTCCTTGGCCAATATTCTAATCTTTTCTATGAATGCTTTTTCCAGACTTGGTGAAACCTGCTCACATGTTGCAGCAGTGCTATTTAAAATTGAGACATGCGTCCGCCTGGGACACACAAAGATTTCGTGTACCAGTGTTGCATGTGCCTGGAATGGTGTGTCAACAAAAGCAATTGAGCCAGCAATGATAAAGGACATACAATTCTACAGTGAGAAGGCCAAAAAACAATTCTTAAGCAGGAACAGAAGACCGATCCCATTTGCATCAGAAGCCCAACAAGCCCAGCTTCTGCAAATGCTTTCCAAAACAAATCAGCTCCCTATTGCCCTTAGCACTTTCAATAATCATGTCAATCCATTTATCCCAAAACCCTGGTTCCAGAATTTATCCCTCTTTACAGAAGAGCAAGCCTCTCAGGTGGAGGAGGAAACACAAGGCCAAGCTGCCTGTAAGGCTTGGCACCAGCACCGGGTGGGACGGATCACTGGCTCCACTACACACAGGGTGATTCACACCTCGATGGAAACTCCATCACAAACATTAATTAATCAAATCTGCAATCATGTTTCTAAACCACTGATAATACCATCGTTGCAGTGGGGCAAGGATCATGAGAGGGATGCCATTGACACATATAAATTTGCTCTCGGCCTCTGTCCCTCAACGCCAAACACATCAGCAAGTGTTATGGTGTCTCAAGACATATACAAGACCCATATCAATTTCGAAGTGGGCACAGCTGGCTTTAGAATTTCAAAAAATCATCCGTACATCGGGGTGTCCTGTGATGCGTATGTTTCTTGCCAGTGCTGTGGCAAAGGAGTGATCGAGGCCAAGTGTCCATATAAATGGGCCAAAAATCACTCCACCAACTGGGCAGAGGAGGAGAGAGGACATTTGGAAACCTTGTTCTCATTGAAGACCAAACACGCATACTACACTCAGGTATAATAATATTTATCTTATATTCAAATGATCAAATAACGTAATGTTAGTCTGAAATCAAATAACAGAATCTTACAGCAATAAAATCAATGAGTACATTTTTCTTTCCATATCAATGTCTTACAGGTACAGATGCAGATGTCCACCTGTCAGGCAGGGTATGCCGATTTTGTAACATGGACCCCACAGCAGTGTACCATCTTTCGTGTTCCAAGAAATGAAGATTTTATAAGGAAGACAGTGGACACAGTAAGCAGGTTCTGGGCAAAACATATTTACCCTCGACTCACTGGAGCCCTTCACACGAGGATTGAACCAGAGACTGAGGTAATACAATTGCACTTACATACACTAATTATAATAAAGACAGTGGATTTGCGGTAATTAAAAAAAATATATACCCCAGCTACATTGCTTTGCTGGGATGTAGAACTAAGTTGTTATGACACATATTTTCAATACTGATGTAAAATATGATACATGCCAAAGTATAAAACCAAAGCAAAGGGATTTTACCTTCAACACAAAATGTAATTCAGGAAAATGAACTTTTTACCATAAAAGATATAAATTAAAACAAAGAGTTATGGCTGTTCCAAAGCTAAATTCAAATTAATAGAATGACATTTATTGAAATCGTTTTGTTGTGTTTTTAGGAGATGGAAGCAGAATCTACAGAACTTGCAGGGAGAGTTGCGCTCTAAGGTAGATGCAGTATACATTAGGGACATAGTATATTAACTCTAACTGCTCCCAAACGTATTATGACAGATGAACATATTATAAACACCAACAAATAAACAAAACATAAGATTATGTTCTGTCATCCCCAACTCGATCATGGTTGAAAACCACACTGGATGACATGTTCAATAATGAAGCACAGACGTGAACAATTTTGTCGATTGTGGCCTCTTCTGTGCCTCTTTTTTCGTCCCTCAGGGACTTGACGAACTGCACCGGAAGTGGCCCGTCCAGGATGCGAAATCGGTTTTTCAGGGCACCGATCACTCGCTCTATGAGGAAAAGCACATCGATGATAAACCCAGAATATTGCACTTTTTTACTTAAAAAAAAAGAAAATTTAAAAATATATATTCTTCTGATAATCTTACCAATATGTATCCTAACATTGGATTTCACCCTGGATTCCTCAACCTCTCTCCCCGACAGCTGCTTCCTCCCTTTGGTGAATGCTGGGGTGATAAGGCTGACACCAAGCAAACTGAAGTCCTCCTGAAGGGTAAACCCTCGGTCAGCTAAGATCTGGAACATATGAATAAAACATAAATCATTTACAATTTAAGTGTTATACTGAAACTCCTGTTATTATATTATTATATTGTTCATAGGTTAACCTAAACCACCTTTCAGATTACTACAATGTGTGATATCGCAAGATTTAAACAAAAACACAAAAAATCAGAATAGCAATTTTGGAACAAATAAATATAGCTACATTTCCTTATCCAATTTTAAGAACAATATTAAACACTACCTGGTCTCCAGGTTGGTGGTACAGCGGGGATATGAATCCTGACTGTCTGACCATCTTGACGTCAGATGCTCTTCCTCCCCAACCTTTTGATAGAAAGGTGATACTTCCCGCTGGGCTACAGGAAATGAAGTACTTTGCTGTTGTCCACTTCTTGTAGTGGGAGTAAGTCTTTGCCCTGTGTGTGAAACAAAGATAGAAGAAGTATTTACTGTTTTGAAACCCTGTCCTTTCATCCACATTGTCTCTTGCTATCTATTCTCTATCTATGTCCCCGGACCTCCTCAGGACTGGTGCCGTGCTGGGGCTTGCTCTCTCGGTCTCAGTTTGTCTGGGCCTGAGTACCGGTGTCATGCCACAGCAAAATTGTCCTGTCGATTCAAAACGCATAACTGATTATAGAATATATATTCATCCTTTTCCCTAACATTTGTGCTCCTTTGTCTATCTTCCACGATTGGCTGAGCGATGCCCCGGGGGATCTCTCCCTCTGTTTACCTGGGAACGGACGCTCCCCGGCTGCTAGTGCCTCACATCAGCATTGATTCACCGTCCATCAGGATAGTACTCTTTCTACTCGCATGCCTGTTCAATCTTTAAGTTAATTTTTGCTTCGCTCATTGGTTGTCTGTTTATCCTCTTCCAGTTTTCCCTGGTGGTGACGAGACGGTGTGGATCCGGTCCCCCTCTGACAGCATCTGAAGTCCTTCTGCATCCACAATATGTCTATTTGTGATATTGGGCTATACAAATAAAACTGATTTGATTTGATTTACTATGAGGAATGGCTATTATTTCATAATCTAAACAATGAGCTGTTAGTTTTCTTATGTCAGACAATGTTTCGATTTGGTCGATTTTGGGTTATAAAACAACTAAACAATCTATAGTTTTTGTACTTACCTTGCCTTTAGCTTCCTGGAGTATTCAATGCGAATCTCGAAGCAGTCAATGATAGATGTAAGTCTGGGGAACTTTGCCTTCATGTCTGGAGGAAGGGTGGATGTGATGCATTCCCTTTCTGGCCAGTGGATGAGAAAAGTGAGTTTGGAATACATCACATCCACCCACCTGGTGAACATGTCATGCAGCGTGGATTTCCCCATCCCCAACACTTGGCACAAAAGAACCAAGGAGGGGTTCTGCCGAAGCTTTAAAAGGCTGAGAAAAAGTTGGTCCTCTGTTGGCAACTTGAAACCCCTCCTTGGCTTAATAAATTGTTTCAGGTATATGTGCAGCAGAGAGAACACTGCCCAGGTGAGGCCTGTCATGGATTTACAGGCAGCATCATCCTCCTTAACTGCCATGGCACTGAGACGCTCTCTGCTCCAACTTCCCTCTGCGGCATCTCTCTCCTTAAGGCCCTCATCTCTCTGCCTTCTTGCCTCGTCCCTTTCTCTTCTGAGATGGTCCATTTCACACAATAGCATTGCCCTCTCACTGTCCCCCAAGGGTCTTCGTAAGCCATCCTCCGAGTCCTCAGGCTGATTAGACAGTGAAGCCACAGGAAGAGGGACAGCTGATGAAGGCCCACAGGCGGAGATCCTATGTTTTTTGCACCCCGCGTTTTTTGTTGGCGCTGATGCCCTTTTTTTTGCGCTTTGAAAGCGGACAATTTTTTGATTCTCCGCCATGGTTGGTCTTCGGTGGGGGAAAAGTGTGGGGACATAGTCCGGATGGAGCCTGTCATTTACATGGAACCCTGGAATCACAACATATCAAAGTTAGCTATAAGGTTAGAGTAACGACCACAATACACAGTTTTTGATTTGTGTAAACTTTTAATTTGAAATATGCTTTTATAGAGATGCGTTAAGCATAACAGCCAGGCCTAATTGATAACAAACAAGGAAGATAAGTTAACGGAGAAAGTTGATACGGAGCAAGTGGAGAACTAGAGGGGAGAGAAAGAAGTGAACAGCAGAGGAGAACGGGAGAGATAGTAGCCTAACAATATAGGTTATTGATTTTTTTTTGGCTAGGCTACTGTTTGTTCATTTCTTTTGCTTTTACGTTTGTCAATAAATGTCACACTGACGGGAAAATGAAACGTAATTTCATCATCAGTCCTGGCTTTCTTCTGACTGGATCGCAACAGTTGGCAACAGTTGGCAACAGTTGGCATACAAATAATGAACTAGCTTAAGGCTAGTAACGGGCTTTCTTTAATCTAAGCTAAACACACGGAAATAATTATAAATACCTAATACGATAAGCTATTATTGTTAATCACACATAAGCAAATAACTTTGAGCACCTACCAGATATAAAATGTTCCCCACAGACATACGTGTGTGGAGATGCCGGGTCCCACAGCTTTCCATTTTCGTCACGTTTTATGGCTTGAAGCCATAAACGTCTCTTTTCGGGATATTTTTGGGGGCATGGCAAAGGAATGAAACGTATGTTTCGTTTTTTTTGTTTGTTGTTGCTACAACCTACCACACAACAACTCCTCGGCATTGCAGCTGTAAACAAAACTGCCGGTCTCCGTCTATGGTGTAAGCGCTATTGTTTTTATAGGGTCACGACAGTTCCGTCCAGATGACGTATTGCCGACCTGATGTATACAAATTTAAATTGATCAAATTAAGTTTTACCAGGTACCTATTACGTTTGCTAGCTGGCAGAGTCATTGTTGAAGATCTTGACATTTTGTATTTAAAAAAATATTTCACATCCCTACTACTGATAGTGTTTTTTATATGGTGATTAGAACCGCAATTTTGCATTGATGTCAATGGCAGGTTTGGTTTGTTTTCCCCCCAAAGGGGGCGTGGTCACGAGAGTTCAGTCCAGATGACGTATTGCCGAACTGATGTATATGAGCTCACTGTGTAGCGACAGTGCCGTTAGACTTTGTGTCACTCGATTTCTCAAGGAAGTCATGTCATTCAGATCTTCCTGAGTGACAGCTAGCAGCTAGCCCCCTCCTTCACAGACACCGCGTGCCCCCCTCCCTCCCGAATGTCGGCCAGCTGATGTCGGAATGTTTAAAAACAAAGGTTCTAAAACAGAATTCAGAATCCATGGTCTGAAAGCATTTTTCAAAATCGTGCAGTAGCTCAAACAGGGGGTTCAGTTACCCTTTAATGTGAATGAACTTACTCTATTATCATATTGTTCCATAGTCATTTTTATTTTATTTAGCCTATATTTTTTTCAGTAAACCATCACAGTCTCGGATGGACACATTTATGCAGAGAACCCATCTCAGGATTTGTTTTTAAAGCCAGAATGTGTGAAACTATGCATGGGCTTGTTCCAAGTTTCCAAGCTTATGTTGTTCCTGAATTGCAAAGGTAAAAACTTGTAGTTCTGAAAGTGAAGTAGGCCTAAATGCTTACTTAAACCCAAGAATGTATGGCACATAAATTCACTTAATTTATCTGTCAACATTGTTATTTCTCATGGTACAAGTACAGACTAATAAACAATGGGAAAGTAACTAAATTGGTACTTTTGGTAGAAAATATGGTTTGCTACTCCATGCATTTTTTTAAATAAAAAATGTTGATTTTTCAAAAAAAGGAAACAAATTTGTTGTTCATTGGTTGTTGGTTAATTGACATGTTATTTTCTCATGTTTATTTATAATTACTTTTCAATTAAGCAATGTATGTTTTATCCGATTACTCGATTAATCGATGGAATAATCGGTAGAATAATCGATTACTAAAATATTCGATAGCTGCAGCCCTATTTCCAACCTATCATCACCAAATTGTATACACAGCATCAGGGGACGGCCACAACTCGGGACTGGAGTTAGGAAAGCCCGCGGCGGAGGTTCGTAGAAGCGTTCTGGCCCGGCCGACGGGCGGGGCGCCGCCGATGCGGGGGCTGACGGCCTGCTCAGGGCTGCCCGTACTTTCAAAATCTCCGCGGGATTTTCTAGTTATTATTATTCTTACATCTGAGGAGAATGTATGGTTTTATTTTATACTGTTGTATGGCTGTATTGGCGGGTTTGATGTATGCTTTTGAGAAGCTAGCCTACTTCTTTTACAGGGACGCTCTCTCTAACTAACCAGGAACCACTGAATGTTGTTCAGCAGCAGACCTGCAACAGCATGATGTTAAAGATGTTCTACTGTTAACCAAAAATCCATTCCACTCCAAAAAACTCCTTTGTCCATTGTGCCATCACACTCCACAACTCCGCACATGGAGGGAGGAGGGGGGAGGCAGCAGGAGGAGTACAGTGGATAAAGAGAAATAGGATAGACTGATCGAGCTTGCATAATCTATTTATTTATTTATTGCTACACACTCCATTTATTAAACAAGAACAACACAAATACTAGAAATCCCGCAGAGATTTTGAAAGTACGGGCCGCCTGTGTAAGTCGGGGAAGAAAAAAAATCACGGCTGACCCCCGCGGTCCGAGAGGCTTTACCGTAGAGCGACGCGAGCCGTGCACGTCTGACAAATGATAAGTCGATCGGAGTCAGGGGGAAAGGGGCGTGGCCCGGCAAACATTGCATCGTTGAATGACGGTTTTCGCATTTGTGGCGCCCCCTGTGGGTTAACCTCGACAAGCTTAGAGTGACACGCCACCGCATGTCTTCCGCACGTATCCTGCGAGTTTCACGACGATAGGACCTACGGGCAACGAGTTATGGCCAATTTGTAATTAAGCCCCGCCCCTGCGTAAACGTTTTAGTCAATGGCGGCCATGTTTTCCAAGCTATCCTACTGATATTTTTCGGAGACGTGCTTCACAGTCCCCCGGGGCTTCGTGAGACATTTGGTGTCGATAGAGTAAAACGTGAAAAAGTTGTGGATAAAACCCTGTTTTTCAGTTTATGCTAATTAGCCTAAATTATTTCCAGGTTGACTTTTATGGTCCGAGAGGCTTTTTTGTAGAGCAGCCTAAAATACACCAGTGTGAGAAATTTCAAGTCAATGGGACTTACGGTGTGCGGGGCGCGGCCTCTCAAACTTTCTTCAGTCGGGGCTTAATAACAGCGCCCCCTAGCGGAAATTAGAAAAAAATTCCTTGGAGCGAAATTGTAGAGCACCATGAGCTGTACATGTGTAATCAATTTCAAGTCAATCGGAGTCGGGTGACTTTTGTGGCGCCCCCTATGGGTTAATCGCGATAAGCTTCGAGGGACATGCTACCACATGACTTCTGCACATACCCAGCAAGTTTGATGATGAAAGGACCTATGGTTAAGGAGTTATGGCCAATTAGTGGATAGGCCCCGCCCCTGTGGCGCCCCCTATGGGTTAATCTCGATAAGCTTCGATGGACATGCTACCACATGACTTCTGCACATACCCAGCAAGTTTGATGATGATAGGACCTACGGTTAAGGAGTTATGGCCAACGTGTTTTTAAGCCCCGCCCCTGCGTAAACATTTTGGTCAATGGCGGCCATGTTTTTCAAGTTGTCCTACTAATCTTTTACGGGTATGTTTATTGTAGTCCCCCGGGGCTTCACGAGAAATTTGGTGTTGATACAGTCAAATTTCGGAAAGTCGTGGATAACACGCTGTTTTTCAGTTTATGCTAATTAGCGGGAAATATTCCCAGAAGACTTTTTATGGTCCCAGAGGCTTTTTTGTAGAGCACCCTAACATACACCTGTGTGAGAAATTTCAAGTCAATCGGAGTTACGGCGTGCGGGGCGTGGCCTCTCAAAGTTTTTCAGTCACGACTTCATAACAGCGCCCCCTAGCGGAATTCGGAAAAACTGTATAATAGCACACCCCGTGGGGTGGGGACGCACGTTGTGTGAAATTTTTGCATGTCTGCGTGTAACGGTGTGGGAGGAGAAGCAGCTAGAAAATGTGAGGAAGAAGTCAGAAGAAGTAAGAAGAAGTAAGAATAAGTATGGTGGAGAGTAATAATTACGGATCCCCAGTTCTTAATGATATAATAATTTCTGCTAACATCTGCTGCTTCTTTTTAAAATGTATTTATTTATAAATATAAATCTGTAAATTAATTTTTTTTACCATGTCTACTGTTGCATTTTAGCTTGTGTTTTTCTTGCTTGTTTAGGCCTATGTGTCTTGTCTGTACTACCGCTGCTGGAATCTATCTAGGCCTATACACACAATGAGCTGTCAATTGTCTTATTTTTATGATTTCAATTGTGACATAGGCCTACACCAGGCTAGTGGATCTGAAGCTTCTCTCTGCCCTAGCTTCAGCTCACAGGCCTTTTCCACAGCAACAAAAACAATACTGGTTATGTTATTAATAAAACCTGTTCATTTCACTCCTCAGATTTCCTCCAATTTATATGACCTGTTCATAGTTATCCTCTAATGTCCCTATAGGCTACTTAGCACCAGATTAATCTGGCCTGAAAACATATTAGGGAAATGATTCAAAATTCACAGGGAATGTCTGAATGCTGATCTTTGGCGTTGTGAAACAAGGAAACCATGACAACAGTGTCACCAAACACGTGACCCAAGCGAAGAGGAAGCTGGTTTGTGTTCCTGTCATGAGTCATGACCAATGACCATAGACCAAAAGATTATAACAGACTACTGATCAAAACTCCTTTTCATGTTGGACAATTCAACTGCTGAATCCTTTACAAAAGAACATGAAGAGAGAAAACTAAAATACTTAATAACATGAATAACTCAATAACAGTGCTGAGGCAACGAGGCAGGCTCAACGGTGAGGAAGTGAAGCAGCAGCAATCTTGCAGACGTTGTGATATTTCACTAATGTGAAATAGGCTATGTATGTGCAACACGCCTACTAAACTAATTTAGAAATCCTCCGTAGGCTATAGTAGCCTAGGCTAGGCTGCATAGGATCCAACTTCGGCCCTTCACAGTTTCTTGGGATCTTCTTTTCAGTATCATCAGTATGAGCCATCAGGCTGTGCCTCCGTTTCATAATATCTCGTATTAAAAGTATTTCACAGTTTTTACACCGCCCACTTACGTTGCTGTGTGTAGGCTAGGCTACGTGGTGGGCGAAGTAAGTCGCTTATCGAGAATCTATCAATGCAGTCTGACCAACACACTCTTCTAACAGGCATTACAACAAAACAATCCACAAGACAGAGACTTACCGCATCAGCCCGATAGTTTAGCTAGGAGCGTCCCGTTGTTCACAGTAGCCTTTTGTGGCAGCAGCCAGCCGCCCTCCTCTGAGCGTGATGCCTTCACGTACCTCTCCTCATATCCTGTCCTGCATGCCTCTGTACCTACCGAGCCATATTTAGTACAATCTTTTCTTGACACTGGTAATTAGCAAATCGGCCCCTTTGAAGCATAACTAACAAATAATAACGCCTAACAATACCAGAAATAATGCGCCAGTTATGACCGCATGGGGTGAAAAATTACAACATGACTGGCGGCAATTGAAGGCGACATATGATAATAGCTCATATGATAGGTTACTATGAAACGGAGTTCAGGTTGAAACTGCAGAAGTCGAGAAAGGGTGCATATTTGTATTATAAAGAAACCGCTGTTCACTGATTATGTTTCTTGTATCAATGACTACTTCTATAAATGCTAGCACTCTACCAATAGGCCTACTGCCACATGATTGGTGCTTATGACCATGATGAGACTTGAGTGACAAAACAGGCTATAACTAGGCCTAATCGCTGAAAAGTGTAACATCAAAATAGGACGTGTTTCTTCCTTTTTGGAAAGACACAGGGACGGAAAGTATGATCTATCCAAAGCACACTGAAGACACAGACCCATCCACACTGAAGAGCACTTTAGGCTAAAGCAGTGGTTCTCAAAGTGCGGCCCGCGGGCCAATGGCGGCCCGCGGAAACATATCTGGCGGCCCGCATTGAATTATGAATTATTAAAAAAAAAAAAAAAAAAAAAAATTAACGCAGGGAGGGGATGCGTCCCCCGTAACAGTAAAAACAGTACAGGGGTCGAAACACTTAAATATCCCTCCTAATTGTTTATATTCATTCCCCAATTATTAATAATAACACCCCTACAGTGGACCCTTCCATCTTAAACTTGACGTTTGGCTAGCCTCTGCCTCTCGTTGCAAACGGCTGGTCAGCCTCCCGCAGTGCAGCAGGCAGTGTAGTGGTCCCAATGTAAGTTGTTAGATAGTGAGCCTGTCAAGCCCAATACGATGCACTTTCTCACCTTCAAGGTGAATTAGATTAGGTCAAGTGTCTAAGGATGGATGCTAACATTATCTGGTTTCTAACTCTTTTGCCTAAAGTTTAGCTAACAAGCTAACATTAGCTAGCTGCTGATAGCCATGGAACTATCTGCCTAGTTGACTGCTGATAGCCCACCCTGTTTATTTCCAATGTATAGTGTCATAATAGTTAACACTGCTGTTGCATCATGAGTAGTGAGTCCTACAAAAAACACTCCAAAAAGGTGATACGTTTTCAATGTGCAGAAAGTTTTGAACAATAAAGTAGAATAAATATTTGAATGCAATACAGAATGCCTCAGTGCCTTACTGATTTATATTCCATTAGATGTGTGTCAATGGGAGCTAGTTGTCTTTTCCTTAACATGTCCACCATAAATAAATACAGAAGACACAAATTACTGCATAAAAATTAACCAAAATGCACACAATTAAGTGTTCGAACATCAAATTTTTCTGGGGGACAACCCCCAGACCCCTGCTTTTAATGTATCCCCCCAATGTTGAAATGAAACATAGCCCTTCATTTATTAATTAAAATGTGTTAATTACACATTATTGGATGCAGACCAATACATGCAAACTTTAAAAACGCAAAGACGCTGGCCATTCGGCGGCCCTCGGTTTAATGTTGGGTTCCTAAATTGGCCCTCAGCTATCAAAAGTTTGAGAACCCCTGGGCTAAAGAATGCCTGGCAATGTGGATAGTGTTTCACATCTGTATTCCAAAACGTTTCCAGTATTTCCCCAGTGTTGAACTGCCTGAACACATGGAGTAAAAGAAACAGATTGGGTTTATTATAAAACCTTTTTTTCTAATTACTAAACATATTGTTTAAATGGCTGAGCTAAACTGTTAACCCTTGTTGGACAAACAGTGATTGAACAATGTGCATGCCATTTGTCTTGCTGTTAATAGAGTGTGAGAGCAGAGCAGGCTTATGCAGTAAGCAGTCAAAACTATTTATTTATTTTATTTTATTTTATTGGTTTAGTTCAGGGACATTGCACACTAATCAACATTCAACATGTAAGTGAGCCAGAGTTAACCTAAGAGGCTAATTTTCATCTGTTGTCCCCTGCCAGATATGTAAAAGGCAACCTAAAATTACAGAAATAAAATGCATGTATAAACAACATAGTCGACTCAGAAAATACAGTAACACATAGTAAGAATGAATTGACTAACAATGGCAAACAAACAATAAAATAAGCAGACAATAAAACACAGCGTACATTAAACATTATAGGAAAGTGCACAAAACAGTAGATTAGAGCAGGACAAACACACCTACAATAAAAATACATATACAGCAGCATAAAGCACAAACAAGCAGCACTAACATATATAGCAGCATAAAGCACAAACATATATAGCAGCATAAAGCACAAACATGTAGCACTAACATATATAGCAGAATAAAGCACAAACATGCAGCACTAACATATATAGCAGCATAAAGCACAAACATGCAGCACTAACATATAGGGGAGAGTGGCCTAAGTTGTGCATTTTGGAAGTTGTGCCACCCCTTGTTTCTAGAAAACCGTGGAAGAAATTGGAAATGTGACCACATATTTAAGAAGAGCCATCCATTTGACTCATCCTGTAAAGAAGGGAGACACAAGGAATAAGATATAAGCACATTTAAGCTAAAAAAAACTGTGTTTTGCCTTTCAAAGTAAAATTTCCATCATCAAGGTTTTTTGATTATTGTGTCTGAACAATTATAGACAAGTTTGAAAACATTTGACACATGTTTTAGTGCTTTGGTATGCTACATTTTGAGTCTATACAGTTAGCACGATGTCAGCCCTAAATTGCTGCATCATGCTTATTATCCAAATTTCTGGGATTGGGGTGATTTGTGCCAAAGGGCCTGGGTGAGTTATAAATAAGTAAGTAGGTAAAATGTATTAAGAAAAGCACATTTATGACAGTTTGCACTGTCCAAAGTGCTGTATATAGTGCATTCAGTAGGTAAACAATGAAGGTAAAATAACAATAACCAAAATAAAAGACGTAAAGCCCATACATCCACACACAACACAGATAGTAGTGCAGAGGTAAGATAGTTAAAGGGGAGGAAACACCAGGGTGTACATATGGGTTTTGAGCCTTGATTTAAAAGGCAGAAATGTAGGGGAATCACATTTGTCAGGTGGCAGTTGGTTCCACAAGCACGGAGCAACTAGTGCAAAGTACATTTCTGAGAGCTGTGCCAGTGGCATGGCTGTATACGCTGGTCCAAAAGAAAGTGATTGTCTACAGTAGCTCAGGAGAGAGTGACATCTCAATTCCACTTAACGACACCACTGATGAGAGTTCAGATGGCCAGAAAGATGATGATGGTGACTTTGTCATTGTGAGCTTTGCAGGTAAAACCATTAGATCTGCTAGGCTAGAGAGAGAGAGAGGTCAAAAAACTGTGTGGCTCCACGCTTGTAATCCTGACTGTCTGTCACAGGTAGTTAACACAATAAAGTTTTTTCTAACACTTCAAAATAAAGTTATCCAAATGTCAGTTACACCAAAATAATGTGAATGAATTTCAAAATAAGATACTATATATTCGAAATGACCACAATTAACTTAAATGGAGCGAATAGGCATTTAGGCTCCTACATTACCGGCCCCTAATTGTTATCATTCTCTTTGAAACAATTACTCACATAACTTAAATTAAGTTAAAGGAGCCTACATGGTAAGATACACATTATGTTAAACACACACATCAAAAGAAATCTTCTTGTTCTTCACCCCATCACATGGGGACTTGACTTCGAAACAGTCTTTAGAACAGTCCGTTATTGTCATCCGACTCTTGGAGCAGACATAGCTTTGTTATCGGGCGACAAAGTTCATTGGTCTTGGTTTTGACTTTCACCTGACGAACAAAGCCTTTCTTGTCCGGAAAGGTCTCCAGAATCCTCCCAAGAGGCCACAAATTTCTGGGAGATGTATCGTCCACAATCAGCACCACATCACCGACGCAGAAGTTTCTTCCAGGCGTGGACCATCGTTGACGTTCTTGAAGCTGTGTCAGGTACTCCTTGCACCAGCGTTTCCAGAAAACGTCCGCGAGGTACTGGACCTGTCTCCATCTGCGGTTAGCATACTGATCATCCTTGTTGAATACGCCTGGAGGTAACTCGGGCTTGACCTTGAGTAACAACAGGTGATTGGGAGTTAAGGCCTCTAAATCGTTCAGGTCTGAAGATGGCTTTGTGATTGGTCTGCTGTTTATGACAGCCTCACACAGCAATGTATGGAGTCCTTCTTCATCCAAAAGTTGTTCCTTCACGGTGACGTTCAGGATCTTTCTCACTGAACGGATCAACCGCTCCCAGCTTTCTCCATGGTGCGAACCTGCTGGAGGATTGAAGTGCCACTGAACACCTTTGTGTTGCATTTCGTTTGCGATCTTACTGGTATTCCATTCTTTGATGGATTTCTTCAACTCACTGTCAGCCGACCGAAAGTTGGTTCCGTTATCTGAATACATCTCTCTGACTTGTCCTCTTCTGGCAAGGAACCCTCCTTATTGCGTTGAGGCATGCATCAGTGTCAAGAGAAGATGCAACTTCTAGGTGCACAGCTCGTATGGCGAGACAGGTAAAGATGACACCGTACCTCTTTACTTGCACCCTACCTCTTTTCACCAGGAATGGGCCAAAATAGTCGACGCCAACTCGCGTGAATGGAGGGTCATCAGGCAGAACTCTGTATGTCGGTAGATCTGCCATGAGTTGCTTGCCAGCTGTTCCATGTAACTTCTTACAGACGACGCACTTGGACATGAAAGTTCTGATGGCTCCATTAGCTCCGGGTATCCAGAACCGCTGACGCAGCTGAGCCAACATGTGGTTCCTTCCGGCGTGAGCTGTAATGTCATGAATGTGTCTCAACACCAGCCTTGTGATGAACGAATCCTTTGGCAGGATGGCTGGCTGCTTGGAATGATCTGGCATCGCCGCTCGGCTCAACCTTCCTCCGACCCTCATGACTCCTTCTTGAAGAACTGGATTCAACTTGTAAAGTGAGCTACTTTTCTTCACTCTCTGATGTTCCTTAAGCATTGTCAAGTCGTCTTCAAATCTTTGTTTCTGACAGTACTTAACGATTTCTGTTTCTGCTTCTGTCAAATCATCACAGGTAAGACGTGTTCCTTTGAAAGTCTTAAACTGATTCACTCTGCTTTCTCCGCCTAACGTATTAGGTTCCTTTCTCTTTGCTTTCAGCTCTTTAAGCAAAACTTTCACCTTCAGAAGCCAGGCAACAGCACGTTTGAGCTTTGTCCAGGATGAGAAGTGGCTCATCAACTGGTCCACTGGATCTGTTGGGTCTTGCACCTGAATGACGTGCACTTGAGCTGCTCTTTTGACCTCTGAGTCGTCGATATCCGCCATTCCAGGATCTGGATTATTGGGCCACTGATCTTCTGTATGGAGCAAGAAATCTGGTCCTGAAAGCCAGCATCCCAACTTTAAAAATGCTTCGACGGTCTGTCCTCTTGAGACATGGTCAGCAGGATTCAGAGTTGTATTGACGCATCTCCACTGTGAAGTCTGAGAGTGTTCCAGGATTGCTGAGATTCTATTAGCGACGAAGGTCTTGAATCTTGTTCGCTCGCTGTTCAAGTATTTTAGCACAGCCGTGCTATCCGTCCAAAATATTGATTCATGAAGTTCCAGTTCAAGCTCTTTTTTCAGAACCTTGTCCATCTTGACTGCCACTGTAGCTGCGGTAAGTTCCATCCTTGGTATGGTCGGAGACTTTAAAGGTGCGACCCTGGCCTTTGCCATCATCAGGGTGGATTGAGCTTCTCCGAATGCTGTACGCAGCAGCAGATAGCTTGTTGTTCCATAAGCATCTTCACTCGCATCCGCGAAGTGATGCAGCTGTGCAAAGACTGGTGGACCAAACTGCTTCGTTTTAATGCATCTGTCAACTCCAAAATTCTCGAGCTGTTGCAAACTTGAGATCCACTTTTTACAGCTCTTGATGACTTCATCTGGAAGATCTTCATCCCAGCCATACCTCTGCCTGCATAAATCTTGAAGGATCTTCTTGGCGGGCAGTACCACTGGAGCGACAAAGCCCAGCGGATCAAAGATGGAACTGACGAGGGAAAGCAGGCCTCTCCTAGTGTGTGGTCGATCTTTGAGATTTATCTTGAACTTGAACTGATCTGATTCGGCACACCACTGGATTCCCAATGCTCTCTCCAACGGTAAGTTATCTTCGTCAAAGTCCAGATCTTGAAAACCCTTTGCCTTTTCCTCTTCGGGAATTGAACTGTGAAACCTCCGGCTGTTGCTTGACCATTTCGTCAGTCAAAATCCACCTCTCGCCAGCATGCTCCTCAGGTCGTCACAAAGTTTGATAGCTGTATCTTCATCAGTAGTTAACTTAAGACAGTCGTCCACGTAAAAATTCCTCTTGACTGTTTTGGCAGCTTCGTGACCAAAGTCATCCTCAAAATCTGTTGCACATTTCTGCAGTGCGAAGTTGGCAACACTTGGCGACGATGTGGCACCGAAGATGTGGACCAACATCTTGTGTTCAACCAGCTCATGCTCGTAGTTCCCATCGGGCCACCAGAGAAACCTGAAGAGATCCGTGTCCTCATTGGTGACTCTGATCTGGTGAAACATGGCCTCCACGTCAGCCATAACCGCCACGCTCTCTTGCCGGAACCTCATGAGGACCCCCACTAGCGAGCTTGTTAGGTCCGGTCCCTGCAGGAGTTGCTGGTTCAGCGATGTTCCTTGAAAGCTTGCACCGCAGTCAAAGACGACGCGTAGCTTTTGCTTGACTGGATGTCTGACTCCATGATGAGGCAGATACCAGGTTCTTCCATCGGTTGGCTTACGTTCAGCACCGTCGAGCTTCACTGCGTAGCCCTTTTTGAGAATGTCATCCATGAATGCAACGTATTCCTTATAAAACTTGACATCTCGAGAGAATCTTTTCTTTAAGTTCAAAGCACGTTGCTCCGCAACTGCTCTGTTGTTGGGCATGCACAGGGACTTGCTTCTCACTGGAAGACAGACGCTGTAATGACCATCCACGAGTTTTGAAGATTCAGACACCATGTTGATAAACTGGTGATCGTCCTTAGACATTTCGATGTCTTCGTCTTGTCCTGCATCAGGAAAGTCCTGTTTGAACTGCAGCTGCCAAAGCTCCTCTAGCTTGGCCACCGAGATCCGATTTGCTGTGATTTCTGTCACTTTGTTTGTTTCCATGGCATCAATTCCACCTCTGAGTGATCCGTTTACTGTATAGCCCAATGCTGTCCTGACGGCGTATGGTCCGTCATCCACGCTGCTGATCACCTGTAACGGCTCCATTGCTTTGGGAACATTAGCTCCTATGAGTAGCCCAACCTCTGCTTGGATAGTCGGAAGATTCACCTCTTTAAGGTAGGGCCAACAGTTAACGTCCTCTTGGCGGGGAATATTATCCTTGGTTACAGGGATGGTTTTTTGTGAGAAAACCTCTGAAAGCTCAATAAA
>JAOPFK010000220.1:0-43708 GCA_026122265.1 Ammodytes dubius | reverse complement strand
ACACACACACACACACACCCTTCTGTCTGTAATTCTGCTTGCTTTGGGCTACCCAGGAGTTGATGGAGAGCCCTGGGACCAGGAGACTGTTTGTCACACAGATCCTGAAGCAGTTTGATTGTGACACGTTCCTCCCTGAGATCAGCTCCAGCAAGTACCGTCTGCTGCCAGGGTAAGACCAGCACACACCCCAATGGATTCTCAATGGCTAGTTTTAGATTGATTGCTACTTTTTCTGCCGTCATATCTGATCAAATTGTATTAAGCTGGTTTATCTGCTGAGATATTTGAACACGGTGACATTAAATGGGCAGAAAATGTGGAGGTGAAACTATACAGCTGCGGAAAAAATTAAGAGAACAGTCTGGATTTTTCTTCAATCTTCATCTCTACATTACTTCATGGAAATGCTCTTAATGACAATATTTTTATTGTGAATTTGGTAGAAATGTTGTCTGTAGTTTATAAAATTAATCCAAAATGTTCATTCGCCTCAAACATATGCCTAAAAATAGTAAAACAAGAGACACTGAACATTTGGAGTGGTCTCTTTATTTTTTCCACTGCTGTAAGTGAAGCACAATAGAAGGACAGAGTGCTGGCAGGAAGTGGGTCTGGTGACTGTGGAGGCTTGTTTTTAGTTTTCTTGTATATCAGTGATTCTTGAGAAGTGGGACAAAACAGGGTTCAATGTTGAAAAAATACAAACCCTATGTTTAGGCAAATTAAATTACATGTATGTTTCCAACATATACTAAGCTACTGAGCTACACTTTGATACAACCTCCCAGCTTTTATCCTTTTTATCAAAATGGGCTTTTTATCTTGCCATTCCTTATTTTGTGTCAACACCGTCAGACACCAAAAACACAAATACATTTTCCGTCAATTCACCAAGTAATCAAAGTATTCACCAAGACTGACAGAGGCCACAAAAAATATTTTCAAAATGTATGACTATAGATATTTTATATCGATTTTCCTCTATGTTCTTCAGTTGAACTGTGTAATAGAATGTTTACTTTAAAATTAACAGCAATTAAGATGTGTTTCAAATTTCAAAACACATTCTCATGTTAGGTGACTGGTTAGATTTTCACATATGACCAACCATTCCTCAACAACTATGAAATATCATTATGTATTGTTATCATAATAATATAAATCTGACGGAGTTGACACATATCTGACGGAGTTGACAAGTATATCTTGTGAATTTGACATATCGGACAGTGGTGACAAAAACCCAGATAACCATCAAATACGTAGAATAATCAATAACAGTGATTTTATAACGGCATATTATTGGTTGAGTGTTAATTCAAGATTCACATTACAGTCTTTCAATCAGACTAGCTCTAAACGACTCAAGGCCGAATTCCACCGGCTGCCTCTCCGGTCCTTCTCCGCTCCAGCACGGCAGCGGAGCTGTCAGGTTTTTACTTTAGTCAGTGAATGAGTTTCCACCACGTCCGCTGCACCGTCTCTCTGCTCTGCTGCTGCTCCAGCTCTCCGGTGAAATACGCACTGCTTCTATTTTTGCTGGATGCCGGAGCTCACCGCATCAATTTAGCACAGAACACATCGAGATAGACGGGAACACAGGCGCCGACAAAACAATAAAACCTCTGGTTAATTTTCAAAATAAGACACTCTGTGTTCACTGCAGGTGACATTCTCAAAACAGAGACACATACAAGCATGTCCACTGTTCTTTTACTCGTTCGGATGGGAACAATAACCTTCCGTGTGTTTGTTGTTGTGTAAATACCATATAGGAGAATCATATTATCAAGAGCGATCGCCCGTCACTTTTATTACCGCGGGAACTCCTCTGTCTCGCAACTCCAGCTGTTCAGCGGAGCTGGCCGTGCCTGCTTTGAAAACGGAGCCGGTGGGTATTGACGGACGTGGGCGCACGGAGCAAAACCGTTGGACACCGCACGCGCAGCCAGTGGAATTCCGGGGTCAGACCAAATCGCCTCATTTTGTATATCATCCTGTACTTTAAGAATCATCCATGACAAAAGAAGATTGTGAGAGTTTCCATAAATACAGTATTAGAAAAACTAAACCCTATTTCTGTATTTAATATAATTATAATAACTTGAAAACCACCCAAATATGATGCCTTCACATTGAATGTCAACTCGACACAGTACTGTATTGCATTTCCGATTCGGTGCACCAATCTAATTCAGAACCTACAAAGCTCTTTTAACACCCTGCAGGACTGTCTAGTGGACCTCAGGCTGGTTCTAAATACAGACAAAACCAAATATATGTGTTTCTCCAGAGCAAGAACTACAAATTTGAATTTTTTTAGAGATTTTAATATTTTTACAAAGAATGGATTTTTAATTGGAAGAGTCACAGAGTACAAATATCTCGGCATCTGGTTAGATGATAAACTCACTTTTAATTTTCACATAAAAAATCTTGTTTGTCGACTACGACAAAAAATTGGCTATTTTTATAGGAACAAAACCACCTTCCCTTTATTTAGTAGGAAAAGGATTATTGAGGCAGTTTTCATGTCTGTCTTTGATTACGGTGATTTGGTTTACCGGCATGCATCACATTCATGTCTTAAACTCCTGGACTCTGTTTTTCACTCTGCTTTAAGGTTCATCACAGGAGATGCTTATGACACACACCATTGTCTTTTATATGAAAAGGTTGGGTGGTCCTCCCTTAAAGAGAGACGTGACGCACATTGGCACATTTTTATTTACAAAGCCTTGACTGGGTAGCTTCCTCGTTATTTAACAGAAATGCTGCAAATTTCAGATGGGCTTTATCAGACCCGCTCCACTGACATGCTTATGCTTTATGTCCCACAAGCCCGGTCTGAGCTGGGAAAGACAACTTTTAGCTTCAGTGCCCCTGACTCCTGGAACAACTCAGGGTTCAACATAACTTTTTTTTCCTACTGGCCCGCTGGGCCAGTGGATCCGAGTTTTACTGGCCCCTTGTATATTTTCACTGGCCCTGTACACACTTTTTTTTTTCATAATTTAGTGTCAATAATTATAATACCTGTATTAGAAAAATAAAGAAAAATAACCAGATCTAAAGGGAATATCTATACTGTAACAGTATAGATATTCCCTTTAGATTTGGTTATTTTTCTTTTAGTTAATTACATGAAATGTTGATATTGCTCATACACATAATATAAAACCAGGCAAACATATTGAATTAGAAGCCTACAACTGAAAGTATGTTGAAAGAGTGGGCCAGTATTTTAAAGTCCAGTAGTTTGATGGTTGTTTTTATTCTTGAATTTGGGCAGTTTAATGAATAGTTCACCTGCAGAAGTCATGTTCAAACAAAAAAAAATAAGAGATGAAGGTCTGATCATTCTTTGTGGTGTGGTAGGCTGTTTTTATTATTTTCTCTATATGGATTAGGGATGTGAATGTGTCGACCGAATGACCGGTTTTCCACTTGCGCTCAAGTTGACTTTAAAAATAGAATAGAAATCCGAAAATCAGGGGGTTATGCCGTTTTTTTAATGGGAGATTTCATTCATCTGGTCGTGAGCGCGCTGCAGGAGTGTCACTTCTCCATGAAGTGTCAGCTTCACATACATAAGAGTCCGGTGTGGGACCATTTTTTCAAACTATTGATAAAAAACAATGCAGTGCAAAATATGCAGCAAAAGTTAAACGCTCGTCTAAGACTATGACGTTAAATCACCTTAGAAACACACAATGCCTTGGTCCGATCACAGCAGCGTTTCACCGTGTGATCTCGCCAGCGAGTGAGCCGCCGCGCAGATGAACTGTGGTTTGTGGCTAAAATAATAACCGGGGATATTCTCCCCGTTAGCGATTTCAATGGGAAAGACTTCCGCGATCTGATTGAATGTCTCCGGCCTGAAAAAACAGTGCCAAACTGCGCGACTATAGGAACTGTACAGTGAGCGGAGTCCCTCCGTTTGTTTCTGTCTACAACCGACACAATCACCGGAGACGCATTCACAGCGTTTAAATAACGCCTCTCATTTGTATTACCATTGGGGCTTGGATGCAAACACTGTAACATTACGGCGGCAGATAAAGGAAAAGCGCAGTTATCATTTTCTGCACCTCAACCTCTGCTGTGGGAAGAAAGAAAGGGGGTTTATTATATTGAGTCTTAAATAAACACTGCTTTCATTCCGACTCTCAACGCGCATTTCAATGAACCATGATATAGTCTACAAAAAGATACTGAACTGTGATTGGCCAGTCACTGGCCCGGGCGGGACAGTGACTGGCCAATAAACTTGCCCTGCATATGATTTTACTGGCCCCGGGCCATCGGGCTATAATACGTTATGTCGAACCCTGCAACTTACAGCAACAAATTAAACTAAATAACTTCATATCCTTTAACCAATTTAAACAAACTATCTTAAATCTGCCTAACTCTACCTGTAACTGTTTTAATTAGGCTATATTGTACTTTCACCCATTTCATTTTAATTGCTGCCACTCTTCACCACTGTGTAAATGTTTCAATTGTTTTTCTCTTCACCTGTTGTTGTGTATTTGATGTATTTGCATTGAATATTGTTTATGTATTGTTGTTTTTCCTTTGAATTTGTTTGATCTCGACGTCATTGTAAATGAGGGTCACCCCTCAATTGGTCTCTCGAGGATAAATAAAAGTTAAATAAAAAATAAAATAGGTCCTTCACGGAGACAGCTGGCCCTCATATTGCCTCATTTTATTACATTTTAATGAAATGTCTGATGGTGGTGACAAAAAGTGTCCCCCCACTTAGAAACCTTATAAAACATATATGTGTTGTAGAATTTTTTTTTTATTGTTATGAGATTATTTAGTGTTGCCTTTGATGAAAAAAGCTCTTTTTAATCATTAAAGTACATTTTTAATAGGTTTTATTGCATATTAAAGATTGAAACCTTCTCTGAGGACACACTGTTTTTGATGTCGTGAGAAGATAACAAGTGTCATATATTTGACATAGTACTGATAAAATAAAATTTAAGGGGATAATTGTGCTCCAGACATTCTATTCTTAATCCCTAATAACATCTACAATTTTAAATATTTTTAAGGATAACAGCAGTTACATATGCGAGACGGCCTTTTGTTCCGGTTCTCAATAATCACTGATATAAAAAAAAAGAATTTAAAAATCAAATCCTGATTGTGAAGCCAAATGCTCTTTTCTGTTACTCCCTTTTAAGGCTGTGTCTTGGTAATACAGCTGTTGGCTGCTAAATTGTGTGGACCCATACTGTCCTTACACGCTTTTAACAGTTCTTCTGACAGCAGATGCACTTTTATCTGTGTCTGTATCAGTGGTGTAGTGGTGCCTGGAGAAGTGGGTATACTCTAAGTTGTACTGCGCTCGCATCCGCTTTTGCCGGTCCTATATTTCCCATAATTGCGCTGCCTCACACAGCCACTCGCGAGTAGTGGTCCAACACAGGCCTAATGCATGAATATAAGATATAGAGAGTAGGGGTGTGAACGTTTACAAAAATTTCTAACCGTGTACACGACGGATTTTTTTTCGTGTACACGGTTAACCGTGACGTCATTGTCCTCGTGCGCCCACCGTCTTGTAGCCGCGCGGGCACACACACATACGCGTTCGCCTTACATGTGTTGGCCGTCATTATCGCCCTTCATTAATTTCCTGATAAATATAGCCTATCGCTTTCTACATGTCCACATTTATGAGGGTGAACAGGTGTTATAAAGTTCGGGCTACTTACGCGCGTAATTCACTTCAACCGGGTAACTTTAGTCTTTAGGTTATCTTTCATCACTCGTCCGTGGCTGTGAGTCGAGCACCAGCACGGCGACTCCCCGTGTGTGTGTGTGTGTGTTTGCGATTATACACACAGTCACACACACACGCCGAGGGACAGACAGATTGGGCCGACTAGCTTTTATCATCCCCAAGTAGTTTATTAGTGATGTAAAATCAGTAAATGCGTGTCTCCAGAATATATTTAAAAACTTTGAGGAAAAAAAAGAACATTTAAAATTTTTAAGATTTTTTTTCGGTTTTCGTTTATTGATTTTCCCTAAACGGTTATGATTTACAAACGGTTAAACGTGTACACGTGTACACATGCACACCCCTAATAGAGAGCGTAGCTGGCAGAACGGCTATATGTTTAGCCTCCGTGTCCGCTCCACTTACAGCCATTAGTGCGAGTGGGGGGGGGGGGGGAGTTCACTGTCCTGATAGCTGACTGACGCTACGGTCTGCCGGACCATTACTGTTTGCACAGTAGGCTAAATAGGGAGACTGAGGTGGGGACCCTGGACCTTCTAGGGGGTCCGGGGGAATGCTCCCCCGGAAGAAAAAAATGCAACCTTTTAAAGTAAAATTCATCAATCTGGTGCACTTTGAGAAGAAAACTGCATGCAACCAGGCCCAGGGGCCCAAGGGCTCAGGGGGGCCCTAAGCCAGAGATACTGATAGTAACTTTACATGTCGTATTGTCAAAGAGCTCAGTCACTCATGTCAATAACAGCCTTGGGTCCAAAAAGGAATAGGAAATAAATCATCATGGCCCCTAGCAGGTGAAAAATAGAAAAGCTAGTGCAAAACAAAAGCATTATTAGCTTTGTCTTATGGGCTTCATAAGGGGCCTCTAAGGCCCCCACACACATACAGGAATAAGCTTTATACGTGTAAATTCTATACTGTTCATAAAAAGTAGCTTTCCACCCTGTATCTGTTGCAATGGGCCCCTCCATCATATAACATGGGTCTGCAGACCAATATACTGAAATGTTTTTACAGTTGCAGAGTAAAGAGTGCTGCCTGTTTAAGAAAAATAATGTTCCTTCTGCAGCTCAAGATTTGATTTAAATCAAAATTTTCCTCTGAAAGTGCATCAGATTGATGCATTTTACTTTAAATCTCATAATCCGTCTATGAACCAACTGGTTTCCACAATCTTTTTTTTATTTTTGCGGGGAGCATGCACAAGCATTATTCATAGAAAAAAAAATGTGGGGGCCCCCCACAGGGTCTTGAAACGGGCCCCGAGATCGTTAAGACCGCCCCTGCACGCTTGTCGTGCCGCCTGACGAAACGCTGCGCCTTCTCTCTGCCCGCTCGTCTCTCTATTGAGAATGCATTAGTGGGCGAAACAAACGCCTCGGCCCGTGTGAAACGGCCTGAACTACTGAACGAAGGAAATCAAATGAGGTTCTGGCATTTTCCCCAAAAAACGGGACAAATTGTGTCCCGGGAGAGATTGTTCTTCTCCCGGGACAGCTGGTGAAAAAAAGAGAACAATTTCGGGGAAAACGGGACGGTGGCAACAAGTCCCGCAGTCGCGGCCGTTAGAAGTGGGTATACGCAATGTCGCCTGAAAAATAAGTGGGTATACGCCGTATACCTGCGTATACCCCCCCACTACACCACTGGTCTGTATGCTACTTTGTTTTATGTGTTTCACACACCACCAACCTGTTATGGGCTTGAATAATGGTTGTCATTTTACTTGTCTGTGCTTGTGTCATTTTGTTTTTGTGCTTATGTGTTGTATTTTTGTAGTTTTTTTAATGTTTTTCTTTAAGCCTCTACCTGCCAGGGACTACAGGTGAAAATTAGCATTAGCACTGCATGGCTAAATCTGGCACATTTCCATGTTGAACTTTGGTGCTCAATGTGGGCTGTCCCTTCTAAATAAAGAAATCTAAAAAGATGGAACACATAGTAAGGCCTGTTGTTTCCTCTGCAGGTTTCCAGGAGTGTCCCCAGAGCTGCAGGAGGAGAATGGGATCCAGTACAGATATGAAGTGTATGAGAGCATCCAGCAGTGAGCCAGTACTATGGACAGGTTGGATTTAAGGGATTTGTACAGTGTGTGTGTGTGTGTGGGGGGGGGGGGGTTAGCCATAACAAGATATACATTTTCTTAACGTTGAAATGAAGACTGCTTACAGGAATGTAAACACCCTGTATTTAATGAGAAAGGGTTAATCGTTACACATACATCATATATTTTGCTTGGCATTTTTTAGCCAGACCAGCTGAATAGGTTCATCTTTTGTCAGCGCAGAGAAAATATTTTGCATATCGGACAAACCGCACAATGATCAAGAGAGATGTGTGACTGACTCTCTAGTAACCAAACCAAAAGCTAACACCATTCAAACACATTTCTCTTCTGATCATGGCGGATGTTTCTCCCCCCTTCACGTGACATAGGCTGTGTTTGGAAAGCCATACTAACGTCCTCCCTCCTACATACTCAACATCTACAGGTGAAACTCGAAAAATTAGAATATCGTGCAAAAGTTCATTTATTTCAGTAATTCAACCTATATGGTGAAACTAATATATCATATAGACACATTACATTCAAAGTGAGATATTTCAAGCCTTTATTTGTTATAATTGTGATTATTATGGCTTACAGTTTATGAAAACCCCAAATTCAAAATCTCAGAAAATTAGAATATTACATAAAATCAATAAAAAAAGGATTTTAAATACAGAAATGTCGGCCCTCTAGAAAGTATAATCATGCATATGTATTAAGAACTTGGTATGGGCCCCTTTTGCATGAATTCTTGCCTCAATGCGGCGTGGCATGGATGCCATCAGCCTGTGGCACTGCTGAGGTGTTATGGAAGCCCAGGTTTCTTTGATAGAGGCCTTCAGCTCGTCTGTATTGTTGGGTCTGGTGTGTCTCATCTTCCTCTTGACAATACTCCATAGTTTCTCTATTGGGTTCAGGTCAGGATAGTTGTCTGGCCAATCAACACAGTAATACCATGGTCAGTCAACCAGTTACTTGTGGTTTTGGCACTGTGGACAGGTGTCAAGTCTTGCTGGAAAAAGTAATTCAGCATCTCCATAAAGCTTGTCAACAGACAGGAGCATGAAGTGCTCTAACATCTCCTGGTAGACAGCTGTGGTGACTTTGGACTTGATAACACAGTGGACCAACACCATCAGATGACATGGTGCCTCAAATCCTCACTGACTGTTGAAACTTGACAGTGGTCTTCAAGCAACTTGGATTTTGTGCCCCTCCGCTCTTCCTCTAGACTGTGGGACCTTGATTTCCAAATGAAAGGCAACATTTAATTTGGATCAGTGATGATTTGAGGTATCATGTCATCTGCTGGTGTTGGTCCACTGTGATATCAAGTCCAAAGTCACCACAGCCATCTACCAGAAGATTTTAGAGCACTTCTTGCTTCTGTCTGTTGACAAGCTTTATGGAGATGACAATTTCCATTTCCAGCTAGACTTGACACCTGCCTACACTACCATAAACCACTGGTAACTGGTTGACTGACCATGGTATTACTCTGCATGAATGGCCAGACAACACTCCTGACCTGAACTCCATAGAGAAACTATGGAATATTGTCAAGAGGAAGATGAGACACACCTTACCCAACAATACAGATGAGCTGAAGGCCATTATCAATGCAACCTGGGCTTCCATAACACCTCAGCAGTGCCACAGACTGATAGCATCCATGCCACGCCGCATTGAGGCAATAATTCATGCAAAAGGGGCCCAGACCAAGTATTTAGTACATATGCATGATTATACTTTCTAGAGGGCCGACATTTCTGTATTTAAAAACCTTTTTTTATTGATTGTATGTAATATTCTAATTTTCTGAGATTTTGAATTTGGGGTTTTCATAAACTGTAAGCCATAATAATCACAATTATAACAAAAAAAGGCTTCACATATCTCACTTTGCATGTAATGAGCCTATATAAGATATTATTTTCACCTTTTAAAGTTGAATTACTGAAATAAATGAACTTTTGCACGATATTCTAATTTTTCGAGTTTCACCTGTATATACTACATACTGTCTACTTAAAAATCGATTGTGTATGTGAGGTGCGTCGAAACATTCACACTGAAGTATACTCAAACAATAAAGAATTTCTTCTTCTTCTTATAAGATTCCGGCCGTTTAGACGCTGTTTAGCGTATTACCGCCCTCCACAGGTTAGATATAGAACTAGATTTTTACATACAGTCCTGTGTTGAGCAGGAAATGCAGAATTGTAAATAAAGAATAAAAAAAAAACCTTCCTTGTCGTTTGAAAAGACGCAATGCATTTTGGGGTGGTTGAGTAGGAAAAGTATCCTATCGATCCATACCCAAGTTCTTCCAGGAAATTAGTACTCAATAGGGCAATTCTCGCATACCCAAACCGTCACATACTCAAATTCACGTCAAAATGAGTATAAGTAGGACGATAGTATGGCTTTCAGAACACATCCATATACTGTGATGAGGCACGATCTATGCAGTAAGGAGTTGCTCTTTGTGCTCTCTAAAACAGGGTACAACCTTGTCATCTTTTCAGGTTTGTATAATGTAAAGGGACAATGTGTTTTCTCATTGTGAGACACGTGTGGGTGTTGTGATACAGGGGTTGATCCTGAGATGTGTGGGGGACTCTGAAAGGCTTTTGGTTTGCTTTAGTGCGCTTTGGATGTGAGATGAACTGTGTTGGTAAAAAAGAACTGTGTTTTAGTAAAGTCAATACATTATGAAGAAATGTCCCTAACCAATCTTCAACAGTTTTTCTATGGGTCTGCATGGTTGTGAAGTGCATTCTGTATTCACCCTGTCCACAGACTGTGTGACATGACACTCCTTTTTAACCTAGTGTTTGGTGCATTGTGTAATACCACCTGGAGTGTCTTCCAATAGGCATTGTTTGATTTATTTTTAGTCCATGTCAATACATTTTTTTTGGTTCAATAAATGTCTTTGTCTTAAACATCCACTTGAGTGCCTTGATGTTTGTATCTTATCTGTAATGTAATGGTGTAGCCCTGTTATACAGAGAGTCCCTGTGTCAACATCTAGTTTGTTTGTTACACATTTTTCTTTATATTTTGCTCACACTGCGTATTGAGCTAATATGTGTTTCATCAAATGACCTCAAAACCCCAGTAAATAATCCTATTGCTTGCTGGTTTCTGGGTCTACCGCGTGTTTGCGCGTGTGTGTGTGTTTGCGCGTGTGTGTGTGTTTGCGCGTGCGCGTGCGCGTGTGTGTGTGTGTGTGTGTGTGTGTGTGTGTGTGTGTGTGTGTGTGTGTGTGTGTTAAGGCAAAAAGAAACACCTACGTACAGTCATATCAGGGCATTGACATCCTTAGAAATCCCTCTCTATTGAGGCACAGTAGACAGAAAAGCTCCACCTTGACTAGACAATTCAGTACGAGGGACAGTGTAGTACACCAGGGCCATACTGTATATTTCAGCACATCTTCCTACTAACATTTACATTACAGACATAAGGTTGGCACATGCTCTTCACAAAAACTATGGCTACATGAGCAAATTTAAAAAGTGATCTAATCTAGATAAAACTAAATGCTTCCCATTCAACCATACATTTGGCTAACTTACCTTGCGTTCCAAATCACATACTCTTTCTTTTTACTACACTACATACTAAAGTACAGAGTGTTTAGGGCCACAGGAGAGAAAAAAAATCATATAAGGAAGATTTTTTTGTCAAGAATAAAGACGAATACTCAAATTCTATTGGAGTTAATTGGGCATTTATGTATTTTCAGCATACTACAATTGACGTGCATGTATTGGGACATCCTAAATCTTTTTCTGGCATACTAAATAGTAGGGAAGTATGGGGATTGGAACGCAGGGCTTGATTCTCAGACCTTTTTTCTCTCCATCATTGTATAATAGGACGAGAAGTGTGTTGTGTAATCTTCACCAAACTAAATGCTGTCTGCAGCCTTGAGCTCCTCGGTGTGGTGTGGGGCTGTGCTGTTGTCATTGCACACACACCCACTGTCTGAATACCTGAAGGTGGGGAATAAATGAGGCTTTTATCTGCGCAAATACTTTAACCAGAGAGTGAGAGCGACGTCGTCTGCACTGTGTGGCTGCCATTGGCTGTGTGCTCGCTGCTTCCCTCGCTCCCATAGGCTAGCCTCTCACTCTCATCTCACATATAGGAGTCTTCATTTCATCCTTTTCTATCCGTCACTCTCTGCTTGCTCAGATGTCTGCGCTCTCCACACTGCTTTCTGCCCCGCCTGTATGCACACTGACGGGGGAACACAGGAAGGGGACCTACACTGAAGAATGAGACCCATTCAGGTAAGTTCAAGAGACCACTCCAAATGTTCAGTGTCTCTCGTTTTACTATTTATAGGCATATAAATGTATAATGCATATATGTTTGAGTAGAATGAACATTTCGGTTTTATTCTATAAACTACTGACAACATTTCTACCAAATTCCCCCAAAAATATTGTAATTAAGAGCATTTCCATTAAGTTATGTAGAGAGCAAGAGCTGTATATTCTTTTCATACACTACAGTTTAAATTGAATTAGTAATAGTTGTTACAGTGTCCTTTTATCTAATATTCGCTCAGTTTTTACAGTAAGAAGTATTTATAACAGTAGACATACTTTTAAAGAAAGCTGACACCTCAGCACACTCAGATGGAGATGATCTAATTCATCTAGAACTATGAGTGTTATAGGTTTACATATCTTCTCCAACCAATTACATTAAAGTTGGAGTCAGCGATTCTGGAGAAAGTTTGTTGTCAAAAATCTCTTTTCGTCAAAATATGTGAAAATCTCCTCATGATCTGTTACCTGTCTGTACTGTTTGTGTGCTGAATACACTTTAGTGATTATACACAGCCTAGGCTCTGTAAACTGGTATTTAAAACAAAGGGTATGTAACCAAAGGGGGCCCTTCGTAGCAACATCCTTGTTTACAGAGCCACTGCTGTGTATTAACACTGATATACTCTGCCCAGCCCAAAAAAAAGTCCCACTCAAATGTCTCATTGGACCATCTTTAGCTTTGAATAGGGCCCTTACACATTTTGAAAAGCTTTATTGGTTGCTTAGAACCTAGACCTGACAAACTGAAGCAACCTCAGATCATACTGTACACTGTCACACAGGCTTGTACAGTAGGCACTATAGGCATGATGGGAGCATCACTTCATCCACCTCTCTTCTTACCCTGATGCACCCATCACTCTGGAACAGGGTCAATCTGGTCTCATCAGACCACACAACCTTTTTCCATTGCTCCAGAGTCCAGTCTGTATGCTCCCTGGAAAATTTAAGCATTTTATCCAATGATGAGTGGTTTTCTTAAGGCTACACATCTGTATAGTCCATATCCCTTATGTTCTCTTTGCATTGTGTGTGTGGAAATGCTCTTACTTTCACTATTAAACATACCCCGGAGTTCTACTGTCGATATTTTATTTATTTGAAGTGATCTCCCCTCATGATCATTAAAGATTTTTTTCCGACCACATTTCTTCCTCAAATAAGACGGTTCACCACTATCTATCCAGGTTTTAATACAGTAATGCTTTGAACTGTTCTTAACAAGATTTTAGTAGTTTCATCTTTTCCTGAATAGTTTTCTTTGTTTTATGTAGGAAAATAATTTCAACCCTCTGACCACAGCACATGTCTTCTGACATGGTTGTTGAAGAAATTAACTGTCTGTCTGTCTTTGTAGCTGTGCAAGAGACAACATATTGTACATATACGATGCAGATACATATAAAATGATCTATTTATGTAATAGCCATTGTTTAGGAGACTGTTTGTACTGGAAGGCAGGCTGCATAAGATTTTGATTACGTTTGTCCTTGAGTTGGTTCTATACTGTTCAGAGTCATAATTGAACCTGTGATTCTGTGATGAATTGATAGCACATTCCAGGGAACTGGGTTTTTCATGTTTAGTTAAGCATTGCATATACCCTCCCACTTGACTACATCTATTAGCTACTAAGATTTATGAATATATATATATAAAACATTGAATTAATTGAATTGAATATATTTATTTCAGGTATATCAAAAATACTAAAAAAACGAAAATAAATAAATAAAACTGTTTAAATTATTTCACCAATAAGAAAAAAAATGACATATATTCCATTGATATGTCTGAAAATGAGTAGGAAGGAGTATAAAACTTATTTAATCCTACCCTTTTTCCACAGCTCTAAAATTCATATTTATTAAATTAACTTCCTGTGTTCCTTATGTTATAATCTCTCTATATAATCTATCTATATACAATTTGCTAAACTTTATTTACAATTTATATTTCTATACAATCCATACATATATACAGTATATACACACATCCCGACCACTTTATCAGTTACACCTTGCTAGCACCAGGTTGGACCTCCTTTGGCCTTCAGAACTGCTTTAATTCTTCGTAGCATACCTTCAACAAGGTGTTGGAAACATTCCTCAGAGGTTTTTGTCCATATTGACATGATAGCATCACAAAGTAGCTGCAGATCTGGCGGCAGCACATCCATGATGTGAATCTCTGGTTCCACCACATCCCAAAGGGGCTCTATTGGGTTGAGATCTGGTGACTGTGCAGGCCATTGGAGTACAGTCAACTCATTGTCATGTCTTGAGATGATTTGAGCTTTGTAACATGGTGCATTATCACTGACCTCTGACATCAACAAGACATTTTCGTCCACACCACTGCCGCTCACTGGATATTTTTTCTTATTCGGACCATTCTCTGTAAACCCTACAGATGGTTGTGAGTGAAAATCCCAGTAGATCAGCAGTTTCTGAGATACTCAGGCCAGCCCGTCTGACACCAAAAACATTGCCACGTTCAAAGTCACTTAGACCCCCTTTATTCCCTATTCTGTTCAACAAGTTTTCCTGTCCACGTCTACATGTCTAAATGCATTGAGTTTCTGCCATGTGATTGGCTGATAAGTTATATGTGTTACAGTTTTTTTCGATCGCTAACCCACAGTGGGCACAACTGTTGCTCAATGTGCAAAACTCCAACTACAGTCTGCACTACCAACAGTCACTGGAGCTGAACAGTTCACTTCACCTGCAAAATAGGCGTATTGCAGCAAATACTATGAACCAGCCTCATTGAGATAACACACTGTCAATCAGAACACACTCAGAGTATAGACACTAGCATCAAACCCCAATACTCAAATTACAAACTTTTAATCTTTACAGTTTTGAATAATTTGAGTTACTTCACACAAATAATGTAATATTTTCTTTGATGAAAGAGTGAAATATATTTTTTATTTTATAACATACCAGTTATGTTTAGGTAAACAAAAATAAATGAAAATCAGACATTTGCTTTAATAGATACATCTTTTTATTTTATTGATATCTATCTGTGTAAATATTCTATAATTGTAATACAGAAATACAATTCCTGTAATGTTGTCATTTACTGTAAGGATGCAACTCCATGAGTGTAACGGTTGGGGTCTAGAGGACACAGGCGCGGAGACAGTGTAAGTAAAAGAAGATTTATTTGCGGAGAAACCAGTAGGGTGTTAGGGCCGTGATCCGGAGAGGGAAACTGGCTGGCATGGGGGTCCAGGGAGAGAGCCACGGGGCAAGTCCAGGGGGCTGAGTGGAAGCAGGCTAGAGCAGGCAGGCAGGAGGGGTCCGAGGAGTAGTGCTGGAGAGCTAGGGCTGGAGCTGGTGGCTGGAGTCAGGCCGGGAGAACTGTGGCAGAGAAACAGGAGTTAACCAGGAGAAAGTGCAAAAAACAGAGCTGGAAACAGGTGAGCTAGAGAGAGAACTGACTGTATGAGAACAGAAGCTACAATCTGGCAGTGTCTGGAAGGAAGGGCCGGGTATATGAAGAGCAGTTGATGATGATTGATGGCAGCTGTGAATGCTGGTGATTGACTCCAGCACACCTGTCTCCAACCCTGCAATTAAACCAGCACATGGACAAGGGTAATAGGGAAAACACACACCAGGCCAAGGGGCCCAAGCGGGATCATGACAGTACCCCCCCCTCAATGAGAGCCTCCAGGCGAGCCACCGGGTTTCCCTGGGTTGTCCCGGTGGAACTCCTTAATCAGGGAGGGATCGAGGATGAGCTGGCGAGATATCCAGCTCCTCTCCTCAGGACCATAACCCTCCCAGTCCACCAAATATTGGAAGCCCCGACCACGGCGGCGAATATCCAGGATCCGCCGGACTGTGTAGGCCGGGTGGTCGTCAATCATGCGGGGAGGTGGAGGGGGTGTTGCTGGAGGGCACAGAGGGCTGGTGGAGACAGGTTTTAACTGGGACACGTGGAATGTGGGGTGAATCTTCATGGATGAAGGCAGTTTCAGTTTGACAGCGGACGGATTGATGATTGTGACTACTTCGAAAGGCCCAATGTAGCGGGGGGACAACTTCTTAGACTCTGTATTGAGTGGGATGTTCTTAGAGGAAAGCCAAACCTTCTGACCTGGTGTGAACTGTGGTGCCGGGATCCGGTGTCGATCGGCCATGCGCCGATTGCGCTCGGTGGAACGGAGCAGGGCAGCGCGAGCGTCTCTCCAGACCTTACGACAGCGTCGAAGGTGGGCCCGGACAGATGGCACCGCGATGTCGCTCTCCTGCGCTGGGAACAGAGGGGGTTGATATCCAAGGGAACATTCGAATGGGGACATACCAGTAGCTGCACTAGTCAGGGAGTTGTGGGCGTATTCAACCCATGGAAGGTGAGTGCTCCAGGAAGACTGGTTCCGAGTGGTAACACAGCGCAGCGCAGCTTCAAGGTCCTGATTGGCCCGCTCCGTTTGCCCGTTAGTCTGGGGGTGGTAGCCTGAGGAGAGACTGACAGAGGATCCTAATTCACGACAGAAGGCTTTCCATACCAGAGACACGAATTGTGGACCCCGATCGGAGACCACATCAACCGGGATCCCGTGGAGGCGGACCACATGCTGAACCAGGAGATCAGCAGTTTCAGACGCTGTGGGGAGCTTGGGCAGAGGCACAAAATGGACAGCCTTGGAAAATCTATCAACAATGGTGAGTATGGTATAATTACCTTCGGACAGCGGGAGACCAGTGACGAAGTCGAGACCAATGTGACTCCAGGGGCGCCCAGGCACCGGGAGGGGACGGAGCAACCCTGAGGAGGGTTGATGCGAGGACTTACTGCGTGCGCAGACAGTGCAGGCGAGAACGAAGGCACGGGTGTCAGCCTCGATGGTGGGCCACCAGAAGTGTCGCTTGGCCAGGGACAGGCTGCGGTTTACACCCGGGTGGCAGGAGAACCGTGAATTATGCACCCACTGGAGGACCTTGGAGCGGACAGCACTTGGCACGAACAGACGACCCTGCGGCCCGGTTCCCGGATCCGGTTCCTCCCTCAGTGCCTCTCGGATCCGCGCCTCAATCTGCCACCGGACTGCCCCCACCACACAGCCAGGGGAGACGATGGTATCGGGACTGGAGAGGCCGTGGTCAACGGCAAACTGTCGGGACAGGGCGTCCGGCTTCCCATTCTTGGACCCTGGTCGAAAGGTGAGCTGGAAGTTAAATCGACCAAAGAATAATGCCCAGCGGGCTTGGCGGGAGTTAAGGCGCTTGGCGGACTGGATATAGGACAGGTTCTTGTGATCAGTCCAAACAATAAAAGGGATCTCCACCCCCTCCAACCAGTGCCTCCACTCCTCCAGCGCTAGCTTAACAGCAGTTCCCTGTTGCCGACGTCGTAGTTGTGCTCTGCTGGTGACAGGCGTCTGGAGAAGAAGGCACAGGGATGAAGCTTCTGGTCCTCCGGGGAGCGTTGAGAGAGGACCGCCCCTACCCCGGAGTCTGAAGAGTCGACCTCGACCACGAACTGCAAGGCCGAGTTGGGATGAGTGAGAATGGGGGCAGAAGTGAACCGCCTCTTCAGTTCAACGAACGCCGCCTCAGCCTCAGGGTTCCAAGAGAAGGGGATAGCTGGGGAGGTAAGTCTAGTGAGGGGAGCCGCTACTTGACTATAATCCCTGACAAACCGTCGGTAGAAGTTGGCAAAGCCCAAAAAGCGCTGGAGCTGCTTTCGGGTCACGGGTTGAGGCCACTGTGCCACCGCCTGTACCTTCTCGGGGTTGGCCCTCACCTGCCCACGCTCTATGATGTACCCCAGGAAGTCCACGGAGTCCACATGGAACTTGCACTTCTCCGCCTTGACATACAGCTTGTTCTCCAGGAGTCGCTGTAACACCTGCTTCACGTGTTGGACATGTTCCTCCTGTGAGCGAGAGAAAATCAGTATGTCGTCCAAGTACACAAACACAGTGCGATTTAAGAGGTCACGGAGCACATCATTAACCAAGGCTTGGAAGACAGCGGGAGCATTAGTGAGTCCAAAAGGCATTACCAGATATTCAAAATGCCCGAGGGGGGTCTTAAATGCAGTCTTCCATTCGTCTCCCTTCCGAATGCGGACAAGGTGATAAGCATTGCGGAGATCAAGCTTGCTGAAAACTGTGGCACCGTGGAGGGATTCAAAAGCAGAGTTAATTAAAGGCAGAGGATACTTGTTCTTGATAGTGATGTTGTTAAGGCCCCTATAGTCTATGCAGGGACGCAGGGAACGATCCTTCTTGGCCACAAAGAAAAACCCAGCCCCGACAGGAGATGACGAAGGTCGGATAATACCTGAAGCAAGGGACTCCTTGATGTATGTCTCCATTGTCTCTCGTTCAGGCCGGGACAGGTTATACAGACGACTGGATGGTAAAGGAGCACCTGGAAGAAGATCAATAGCACAGTCATAGGGCCGGTGAGGGGGCATAGAGAGGGCACGTTGCTTACTAAAAACCTCTCCCATACTGTGGTATGCGGCAGGAACTTCAGACAGGTCAGGAGGCTCGAGCTTTAAAGGCACAGTGGCTCCCTCTGCTGGGGAAAGGGCGGACCGCAGGCAAGACGAGAGGCAATAATCACTCCAACTTAGTACACGACTAGTCGCCCAGTTGATGTGGGGATTGTGTAACATTAACCAAGGCTGGCCTAAAACTAAGGGAGTGTGAGGGGAAGAGATAATGTGAAACTGTATTACCTCATGGTGGTTGCCTGACAGGACAAGACGAAGGGGCTCTGTGCGATGGGTAACCCGTGCCAGCAGCCTCCCATTAAGTCCCTGGGCATTGAGGGGAGTAGCGAGCGGTCGAGTGGCAATACCTGCTCTAGCAACGAAGTCAGCATCCAGAAAGCTCTCATCAGCTCCAGAGTCCACCAGAGCGAACAGTGAATGGGTTTGTTGGTTCCAGGAGAGTGTAGCCTGCAGTTGCATGCGAGTTTGGGGGAAAGGTGCCGAAGTGATCTTGCTCTCCAGTATTCCCAGCGTTACTGGGGAGCACTCCCTTTTGGCCGCTGGGGACAGGAGCTCAGGAAGTGACCGGGTTGAGCGCAGTAGATGCAGAGGCCTTCATCTATCCTCCGAGAGCGCTCAGCATAGGAGAGTCTGGCTCGGCCCAGCTGCATGGGCTCCTCTGCCGAGGAGGGGGGAAGGACAAAGGAATCAGGGGACTGACTGGAGAAACGGCCTGGGGAGTGTCTTACAGGGGCTGAGGTAGAACGGGAGGAGAACGGGTCATGAGGCCGCCCGGCTCTCTCCCTACGACGCTCTCTAAGGCGATTATCAAGTCTGATAGCTAGGGCCACTAACTCGTCCAAGCTAGCTGATTCGTCCCGAACTGCTAACTCATCCTTAACTGGATCGGCTAGCCCGTTGAGAAATGCCCCCTGAAGAGCCTCATCATTCCACCCCGTCTCTGCCGCTAGTGCTCTGAACTCTACTGAATACTCAGCTACGCTGTGGGTACCCTGTCGTAGTGTGAGGAGTCGCTTGGTGGCATCCCTGCCGCGCACCGGGTGATCGAACACCTTCTTCATCTCAGCCAAAAACAAAGCAAAAGAAAAACAAACAGCCGACTGACCCTCCCACACTGCTGATGCCCAGGTTAATGCTTTACCCGTGAGTAGACTAATAATATAGGAGATCTTGGCTCTGTCTGTGACATAGGTAGATGGCTGTTGCTCAAACGCTAAGGTGCACTGAATCAAAAAAGGCCTACATGCCCCAAAGTCACCTGAATAGCGCTGCGGCGCCGGGACACGGGGTTCACGGGCTTGGAGAAGCAGCGGAGCTGAGGCAGGACCTTGTTGAGGACGACCGGGGTCGGCAGGAGATGGGGGAGTGAGGTGTGCCGAGACAACGTTGAGTTGCTGCCCCATAGCAGTGACACAGGTGGAGAGCCCACTTAACGTGGAGAGAACATCACGGAGGGCCTGCTCATGTTTCCCCACGAGCGCTCCCTGCGCTGCCAATGCCTGATGGATGGAGTCCGTCTCTGCTGTGTCCATGTTTAGGGCCAGATTGTACTGTAACGGTTGGGGTCTAGAGGACACAGGCGCGGAGACAGTGTAAGTAAAAGAAGATTTATTTGCGGAGAAACCAGTAGGGTGTTAGGGCCGTGATCCGGAGAGGGAAACTGGCTGGCATGGGGGTCCAGGGAGAGAGCCACGGGGCAAGTCCAGGGGGCTGAGTGGAAGCAGGCTAGAGCAGGCAGGCAGGAGGGGTCCGAGGAGTAGTGCTGGAGAGCTAGGGCTGGAGCTGGTGGCTGGAGTCAGGCCGGGAGAACTGTGGCAGAGAAACAGGAGTTAACCAGGAGAAAGTGCAAAAAACAGAGCTGGAAACAGGTGAGCTAGAGAGAGAACTGACTGTATGAGAACAGAAGCTACAATCTGGCAGTGTCTGGAAGGAAGGGCCGGGTATATGAAGAGCAGTTGATGATGATTGATGGCAGCTGTGAATGCTGGTGATTGACTCCAGCACACCTGTCTCCAACCCTGCAATTAAACCAGCACATGGACAAGGGTAATAGGGAAAACACACACCAGGCCAAGGGGCCCAAGCGGGATCATGACAATGAGACCATTATTCACATATCAGTGTAGCCCTTATATCAGAAAATACAGCTCTATGTCTACTAGGTCTTCCATACATTCACACTCTCACTGCCACTCTTCTCCCTCCAACAACCTGTCTTCATTGGTCCATTTCCCCCCCCAAAAAAAATATATAGGGGAAAGTGGGGTGAGTTGTGCATTTTGGAAGTTGCAAAACCCCTTGTTTCTAGAAAACCGTGGAAGAAATTGGAAATGTGACCACATATTTAAGAAGAGCCATCCATTTGACTCATCCTGTAAAGAAGGGAGACACAAGGAATAAGATATAAGCACATTTAAGCTCAAAAAACTGTGTTTTGCCTTTCAAAGTAAAATTTCCATGATCAAGGTTTTTTGATTATTGTGTCTGAACAATTATAGACACGTTTGAAAACATTTGACACATGTTTTAGTGCTTTGGTATGCTACACTTTGAGTCTATATAGTTAGCACGATGTCAGCCCTAAATTGCTGCATCATGCCTATTATCCAAAATTCTGGGGATGGGGTGATTTGTGCCAAAGTGCCTAGGTGAGTTATAAGTAAGTAAGTAAGTAAAATGTATTTATAAAAGCACATTTATGACAGTTTGCACTGTCCAAAGTGCTGTACATAGTGCATTCAGTAGGTAAACAATGAAGGTAAAATAACAATAACCAAAATAAAAGACGTAAAGCCCATACATCCACATAAACACAGATAGTAGTGCAGAGGTAAGTAAGTAGTGCAGAGGTTAATGGGGAGGAAACACCAGGGTGTACATATGGGTTTTGAGCCTTGATTTAAAGGCAGAAATGTAGGGGGAATCACATTTGTCAGGTGGCAGTTGGTTCCACAAGCACGGAGCAACTAGTGCAAAGTACATTTCTGAGAGTCGTGCCAGTGGCATGGCTGTATACGCTGGTCACCAAAAGAAAGTGATTGTCTACAGTAGCTCAGAAGAGAGTGACATCTCAATTCCACTTAACGACACCACTGATGAGAGTTCAGATGGCCAGAAAGATGATGATGGTGACTTTGTCATTGTGAGCTTTGCAGGCAAAACCACCTAGATCTGCTCGGCCTTGTTTAAGAAAATGTACCTTCAATCTTTGTCAACTATTTACTTTATTTACTTTAAATACACCTTAAATAAGTGATTGTCTAATGGATTTGTCTTGCATTACAGTTTTTGAGATATATATAAATTGGCACAATTCACCCCACCTTATTTTCTCCAAATGCACAAATCACCCCACGTAGTGGGGTTATTTGTGCGACAAGACAACTTTTTTTCCGAAAGCTATATTTCTTAAACAGTTTATTCCAGATCCAAAGTTTTTATTGCCAGGGATGCACAACATCCTGAAATATATGTACATATTTGAGTTGGAGACATAACTGTCAAGGCCTCACTTTAAAATCACTTGAGTAAAAAGTTGCACAACTCACCCCACTTTCCCCTACTCTATACTGTATGTTCACTAACAAGTCTAAAACAAGACACTTTCTTAGTGTTTCAGTTGAAATTGCAGTGTTTGAAATGCACTAGGCTGAAATCCATTCTGTTTTGAATGTGTGGTCTACAGTTGTGACAGCAGTGTGTTAGCATTTGAACAAAGTGCTAGAAATCCACAGTGTTGTGCAGGATGTGGTTAAGCCATGAGATGAGTGTGTAGAGTTTTGAAAATTGAGTTTAAGCAATGAAAAACGATCTAGAGTTTGGTCCACATGAACCGCTGCTGTGCATAGTGTAGTTAGAGTTTTGCACATGTCGCTCCAGTTGTGCCCACTGTGGTTTAGCAATCGGAAAAAACTGTAACACGAAATTGAACTTGTGTACCTAATAAAGTGGCCGGTGAGTGTTTAGATAATATACAATTTGATATACTTTTCTATTTTTATCATTTATACAATCCATATCTATCCATACCATGATCATATAATCCAGGGGTGTCCAAACTTTTTTCAGTGAGGGCCACATACAGAAAAATCTACGAAGGGCCAGGCCACTTTGCAAAAATAACACATTTATCAGGACATGTAGCTGCTCTGATGTTTAGTTTCATAGTGTCTTCGTAAATTGTAATCCTTCTTCACGGCAACACTTTACTTGCACATTAAACAGATACATTCCCCCTCTTGTTAAATGCCATTGATACACCCAGTGTTTTCTGCTTTTGGGTCCAATAGCCAGCTGAGATCCCGCCCCTCCGAAGGGGGTCCGGGGGTATGCCCCCCCGGGAGATTTTTTTAAGTTTTTAAAGTGAAATGCATGAATCTGGTGCACTTTGAGAGGATTTTGTATGAAAAAAATGGAGACACTGTGTCAGATGAATTAGAAGCTATTGGAGAAGGACACATGGATTTTCTATAATAATATTAATTTAGAATAACATATTATGCAGGGTCCTCTGGGATGGGCTTGGTGCTCTTTTTCTTTTATGGGACATATTTCTCTGTAATATGAGTGCATTTAAATTATTCAAAAATTAAAAGGGCCATATTACATTATATTTTTAAAATGTGCCACGGGCCAATCAATCAGTTTTGACACCCCTGCACTAGTGGGTTAACTATGAAATGCAAAAAAAATAAAAATATATATAGGGGAGAACGGGGTAATCTGAGCCACTTTTTACATTTGCTCACCCTCTAAGCGAGCTAAAATGATTTATCACTCAAATTTACACATTTCCCATTAATTCAGGATGTTTCCTAGAAATGGGCATTGGCAGAATTTTCTCAAGACAAAGGGCAGTGAAAATATGATTGTTTTAAAAAAAGTTGTCATGTGGCTCACTTTAGCCCAGCTGTGGGGAAACTGATCCACTTACTTTTTCCACTCTGAAACTACCATAACAACACATATTGTAACAGTAAGAATCCTGAAAGCTAGCCACACATTCCAGAACTAATGTCGGACTAGTAAAAGAATGATGGGATTTGGTCAATTAAGCAAAGCAAATTTTCTAAATACGTGAAAGTAACTGAACAAAATCAAATACAACATATTACACTCAACAAAAATATAAACGCAACACTTTTGTTTTTGCTCCCATTTTTCATGAGATGGACTTAAAGATCTAAAATTCATTCCAGATACACAATTGTACCATTTCTCTCAAACATTGTTCACAAATCTGTCTAAATGTGTGATAGTGAGCACTTCTGCTTTGCTGAGATAATCCATCCCACCTCACAGGTGTGCCACATCAAGATGCTGATCTGACATCATGATTAGTGCACAGGTGTGCCTTAGACTGTCCACAATAAAAGGCCACTCTGAAATGTGCATTTTTGTGCTTTATTGGGGGTCTGGGGACTCAGAACCAGTCAGTATCTGGTGTGACCACCATTTGCCTCATGCAGTGCAAAACATCTTCTTCGCATAGAGTTTATCAGATTGTCAATTGTGGCCTGTGGAATGTTGGTCCACTCCTCTTCAATGGCTGTGCGAAGTTGCTGGAGACGGCTTATGGTGGAGAAATGAACATTCAATGCACGAGCAACAGATCTGGTTGACATTCCTGCTGTTAGCATGCCAATTGCACGCTCCCTCAATGCTTGTGGCATCTGTGGCATTTTGCTGTGAGACAAAACTGCACATTTTAGGGTGGCCTTTTATTGTGGACAGTCTAAGGCACACCTGTGCACTAATCATGATGTCAAATCAGCATCTTGATGTGGCACACCTGTGAGGTGGGATGGATTATCTCAGCAAAGTAGAAGTGCTCACTATCACACATTTAGACAGATTTGTGAACAACGTTTGAGAGAAATGGTACAATTGTGTATCTGGAATGAATTTTAGATCTTTAAGTCCATCTCATGAAAAATGGGAGCAAAAACAAAAGTGTTGCGTTTATATTTTTGTTGAGTGTATAATTCAAAAGGTTTTAATAAGATTAGATTAGTTAGATTAGAACACAGTCTGGGGGTCAGAACACAGGACCCTTAGAGCAAGCTTGTGTCTGGGGGTCAAAGCGTAGGAAAATCAGAACCAGAGAGAACAGCCTGGGACTCAGAACACAGGAGAAGACCCAACTGGATTATAACATCCAATCCAATCCAATCCAACTTTATTTATAAAGCGCTTTCATCAAACCAGAGCAGAGACAAAGTGCTGTACAGGCCTAAAATAAGGTACAATAAAAATAAGTAAAAATAAGGTACAATAAAAACTAGAACTGCAAGCAGTTTTTACCGGGGGCCAAGCCTCACACGCGACTCGGGATCGGGCGGCGTCGTCCGCTGCACCGGCCCCTCTCTTCACGGAAACAGGGGATGTAAAGTTTTTGAATGTGGGATGTTCGGTTTGGGAGATACAGACCAAAAAGCAAAGAACTAGCATAGAAATAGGCTATAGTGGATGAGGAGATATAAACTTTTTGTGTTTTTGGCGCCCCTTATGGCGAGATTTTCCAATTTTTTTTAAGAACGCTAATAAGGATAGCACCAACGTACGTCTAAAATTTGGACTCGATATGATGTACAGTTTTAGATTTATGAATATTTACGAACAAGGTAGTACAAGTTAGCTAATTTTCAAATATTCAAAGCTCTACCCTTTCGTCATCGAAGGTCGTATCAAAATTCTTTCGAACAAGTTTTTTCCGTGTGGGTTGGTAGATGTTTTGTGCAAAGGTTGGTGTCAATTGTGCAAAAATTGTGGGAGGAGTAGCGAAAAATAAGTTTTTCAGTTTTCGCGATTTTGCGAAAAATCTAATTATACGCAAATGGGCGTGGCCTATGCCAAAAGATGCAGCTAACTCCAGTGAATATGTGGATATAAAGTTTTTGACTGTGGGACGTTCGGTGTGGGAGTTATATAGGTATTGGTGTTTACAAGATATACACTTTGTGTGCTTTTGGCGCCCCCTTATGGATGAATTTCACAAAACTTTGAATGTTGGAACAATGCACCTCAATTTACAGAACAAGTGGATGTCAAGTTTTTTAATGTGCCATGTTTGGTTGGGGAGTTATGAGCAAAAACAGATTGTCAGCCTATTTACTGTAAAGAGACTCTTTTTTGACTTTTTGAATTTGCCGCCGAAAACTGCAAAACTAATTTTCTTAATAAGTCCAGCCCACATTAATATTTCTTGGCCAAATTTTATATATAGAAGCAGGTATGCCCCATGCTGGTCTCCATAGCGTTTTAAGAAAATTCCTTTGGCCAATTAGGAGATATAAAATTTCCTCGTTTATAGTGCCCCCTTATGGCGAAAATTTCCGATTTTTTTTTGAACGCAACTAAGGGTAGCCCCAACATATGTCTAAAATTTGGACTTGATCCGACTTATGATTTTGGATTTAAGAATTTCTACGTAAAACGTAGCTAATCGACAAATATTTAAAATGCTACCGTTGGTCGGATCAAAATTCTGTGTGATAATTTCTTTCCGTGTGGGTCGGTAGATGTTCTGTGCAAACTTTGGTGGCAATTGTCCAAAAATTGTGGGAGGAGTAGCGAAAAATATGTTTTTCAGTTTTCGCGATTTTGCGAAAAATCTATAATATCGCAAATGGGCGTGGCCTATGCCAAATGATGCAGCTGACTCCAGTGCATCTGTGGATATAAAGTTTTTGACTGTGGGACGTTCGGTGTGGGAGTTATGACCCCAAACGCGTTTTTCTTTGTTGTAGCGCCACCTAGTGGCCGGCATGTCTGAATTTTGTTGTATGCGTAGTCCGGACGGACCTGGATCTAGTCATGCAATTGGCATGTCTGCACCCTTTACGGTTTGGGCTGTGCACGCAGTTTTAGGGAGGTACAAATAATAATAAAAAAAATCCTTACAAAAACAATAGGGTTCCCTGCCCCGCAGGGCTTGGGAACCGCGTTGCTGTGCAAAACGCGGTCCCAGCTCCTGCTCGGGCTTGGCCCCCTAATAAGTAAATAAGGTACAATAAAAATAGATAAAAAAAAAAAAAAAAAATGAATAAAGCTAAGGTAAAAAAAAAATATCTAAAATAACAAAAATAAGGTACAATAAAATAACATCAAAAGTCTCACACTGGGTCGAAAGCCTGTCATACTCTACAACTAGGCCTAGTCTACATTCCAGCCCTGAAGGTTACAGGAAAAGATGAGAAGGTGCTCTTTCCGTGTGGTTGCCCCAGGTCGTCTTCCTGGTGTATTTCCTTGGCATGATGGCTTTTCTACAATGTGTATGACATTAAAATAAAACATATGTCATGAAATATTACATTAAAATATGTTTAAGACTAAACTTAACTTGTGCCTCATGGTGGGGAAAAGTGAGACAGTGGCTCACTTTCCCCCACAGCATTTGGCTCACTTTCCCCCACCACCAGAATTTGAGAAAAAACTACCTCTCTTAGCATTTCAGGCTAATCTTTAGCTAATATCATCACATGGTTTTTATATGTTGGTAGTTCATCAACACGTATGATAAAAGTTTTTCTACGTGAATACATTTGCTTTGGCACAACAGTTGATTAAGTTGACAGCAAGAACATTTACTTTTACATGCAAAATACCTATTTTGGTGAAAAAAACATGCTTACCACAGCACCATGAGGTCCTCTCTTTCAGGGCCATGGGGAAATGAGAGGGGCTTGAAAACATATATCTCACATGACCACAAATGTTTTCCGTTGCCTAGATACAGGGGATGGCTCACATTATCCGATGCCTCAGATTCCCCCGTTCTCCCCTCTATATATATTAGTGCTGTCAAACGATTAAAATATTTAATCGCGATTAATCGCATTAATGTCATAGTTAACTCGCGATTAATCGCACATTTTTATCTATTCTAGCCTAAATGTCCCTTGATTTCTTTTTTGTCACATTATTTTTTCTCATTGTAATGCTCTTTTCACACCCATTCTCTACACCCTTGTAACTCAGTGTATTTCTTCTAAAATATCATAATTTCCAATTCAGTGCAAATAGACAACAATGTAGATCCTCCCCCGACCCCCCCACCCCCACCCCTAGAACAGCATACACAAACATAATTGGAACTTCCTTTTTTATTTAAAAACCAAACCATAAAACAACATAGGCTAGCCTATATAAAACAAATTAGTATTAACGTGGTTGCTGCCTAAATGTTTTGGGAGTCAGACTGTTTGTGGAGTGGACACACCATTCACTTGTGTGCTGGTGGTTGGTTGGTATGCCGCTGCTGCAGCCGAGGCTTAAGTCACCCTTGATAGCGAAAATTGAAGTGAAAATGAATGACTGGCGGCTGCCACTAACATTCATGGAGGTTTTGGTGGGGGCGCAGGGTTATAAGTAGGACTTTTGCAAATGACAAGCTTTCTTTTCTGTTCTTTTTCCGCGTAGTCCCCGAGTCACAACACGGAAGACGCTACTAGTGAAGGTCGCGCAGCTGAGCTAGGAAGTGCTAGGTTCCGGTTTCTGCTTCAAAATAAAAGTAAAAATTTACTTGACGTTTAGCCGTTTTGCCAGTTAAATGATTTTAATGTGAAGTTACGCTGTAGGACATGTTCCGGTTGACTTAACAGTAACTTAATGGCGAGCCATATGAATAGTGTGTGGTGTTTCAGTTGTTCTAACATTACTAGTTGATGCAACAGCATGTGAAAAAACCACAACGATTGCTAGGCCATGACGAGCGTTAATCGCGCGATAAAAAAATTGACGCCGTTAAAATGGGTTTGCGTTAACGCCGTTAATAACGCGTTTAACTGACAGCACTAATATATATACAGTCCCCTCCATAAGTATCGGAACAGTGAGGCCAATTCCTTTATTTTTGCTGTAGACCGGAAACATTTGGGTTTGACACCAAAATATGAATATGAGACAATAGATCAACATTTAAGCTTTCATTTCCAGGTATTTATATCTGGATCTGATACACAACTTAGAAGATAGCATTTTTTGTAAAGGAACACTACATTTTTAGGTGAGCAAAAGTATTGGAACAGATAGACTTAAAGTAAATTAAAGTGAATAAGACTTTATATTTTGTTGCAAATTCTTCGTTTACAATAACGGCATCAAGCCTGTGACCCATTGACATAACAAAACTTTTGCATTCTTCTTTTGTGATGCTTTTCCAGGCCTTTACCGCAGCCTCATTCAGTTGCTGTTTGTTTTGGGGGGTTACACCCTTCGGCCTCCTCTAAAGCAGGTAAAATGCATGCTCTATAGCAGGGGTCTCCAAACTACGGCCCGCGGGCCAACTGCGGCCCGCTTTTTATTGGCCCGCGGCCAATTTTAAAAATATAATGTAATATGGCCCTTTGATTTTTTTTTATGTCCCATAAAAGAAAATGAGCAACAAGCCCATCCCAGAGGACCCTGCATAATATTTTATTTTAAATTAATATTATTATGGAAAATCTATGTGTCCTTCTCCAATAGCTTCTAATTCATCTGACACAGTGTCTCCATTTTTTTTTCATACAAAATTCTTCAGATTTAGCCTCTTAATTTCCCTCTCAAAGTGCACCAGATTCATGCATTTCACTTTAAAAACTTTAAAAAATCTCCCGGGGGGGCATACCCCCGGACCCCCTAGGAGGGTCGGGACCTCGGCTGGATACTATTTTCACCTAGCTGGACATTGGACGCAAAGGCAGAACACTGGGTGTATCATTGGCATATAAACAAGAGGGGCTGTTTAATGTGCAAGGGAAGTGTTGCCGTGAAGAAGGATTACAATTTACGAAGACACTATGAAACTAAACATCAGAGCAGCTACATGTCCTGATAAATGTGTTATTTTTGCAAAGTGGCCCGGCCCTTCGTAGATTTTTCTGTATGTGGCCCTCAGTGAAAAAAGTTTGGAGACCCCTGATGTAACACATGATGGCAACAGCTAAATGAACTCAGAAGTTTACACAAACATTTTGTCTGCCAATTTAAAGAAAGATGCAACCAAACTGATTGGAAGATCCTTCATAATGCAGCAAGATAATGACCCAAAACACACTGCAAAAACAACAAAGGAGTTAATAAGGGTCAAGAAATGGAAGGTTTTAGACTGGTCAAGTCAATCTCCAGACTTAAACCCTATAGAGCAAGCATTTGACCTGCTAAATGGGAGACTGAAGAGAGTAAACAAACAGCAACTGAATAAGGCTGCGGTGAAAGCCTGGAAAAGCATCAAAAAGGAGGATTCAAAAGTTTTGTGATGTCAATGGGTCACAAGCTTGATGCAGTTATTGCAAGCGAAGGCTTTGCAACAAAATATTAAGTCTTATTCACTTTAATTTATTTTAAGTCTATCTTTTCCAATACTTTTGCTCACCTAAAAATGTGGTGTTCCTTTACTAATAATGCTATCTTTTCAGTTGTGTATCAGATCCAGATGTGAATACCTGGAAATGAAAGCTGAAATGTTGATCTATTGTCTCATATTCATATTTGGGTGTCAAACCCAAATGTTTCCAGTCTACAGCAAAAATAAAGGAATTGGCCTCACTGTTCCGATACTTATGGAGGGGACTGTATATATATTTTTTAAAGGGCCATATTACATTATATTTTTAAAATCGGCCGCGGGCCAATAAAAAGCGGGCCTACTGTACAGTATACTACCATTTTATACAGCCTGTTATATTAATATCTCATACTCTTTTTAGGTTGTGGAATGAAAAAAAAGTCTGACCTTTACAGGTGAAGTGATCAAATGTTAAAGAATGACCTTTGCTCTCATTTGCTATTCTGTGTGTGCTGGTGCTGGTTGAAGGCCAAGGCCTGGCCCTCAAAGAAGCTCACATCAGGGTTTGAATGTCACTGCTAACGTCCGGATATTTACACATTAGAGTCCTCCCAAATCCAACATTACAACATTGTAAAGATGATTCTAATATACTCCAGTTCAGTATTGCACTGTGAAGTTAGGATATTTAACAAGAGACAGATTAAAATAAGAATGATTCAAATCTGTTTAGCAGAGGCCTGGATGTAAGTTAGCCTGGCACCGCCTGCCTACTACTTCCGCTCAATTTTCATTTCCCTTCAGTAGTCAGTCTGGGTGTGCAGTATATTCTTAGGTTTTCTCCGGACATATTTATGCCGGTCCAATCAGCGAACAGAAGGAGTGGCTCAGAAGCCGGCGCATGACATGGTTGGTTGGCTGTTCCAGAGTGGCACTGGGCAGATCCAATAGTTTTAAACTTCAACAAACACCCGCCTTCAAGTGAGTTAACGTTTGTCAATTGAGCGATCCCAGACCTTCTGTACAAATGAAATGAAGTACGATGGTCTGGTATACCAGGCTAGATATAAATAGGGGTCAAGGTCCAACAATCCCTGCGTTCCTATCCCCATACTTCCCTACTATTTAGTATGCCAGAAAAAGATTTAGGATGTCCCAATACATGCACGTCAATTGTAGATATGCTAAAAAATACATAAATGCCCCACTAACTCCGATAGGATGATTATTCTTCTTTATTCTTGACATTTCTCAACAAAATTTAAAAAAAACTTCCTTATCTGATTTTTTTCTTTCTCATGGCCCTAAAACTTTTGTGTACTTTAGTATGTAGTGTAGTAAAAAGAAAAAATATGTGATTTGGAACGCAGGGAATGTTTGCTTACATGAGCCATAGCGCAATCATAGTAGGGGAGAGTGGCCTAAGTTGTGCATTTTGGAAGTTGTGAAACCCCTTGTTTCTAGAAAACCGTGGAAGAAATTGGAAATGTGACCACATATTTAAGAAGAGCCATCCATTTGACTCATCCTGTAAAGAAGGGAGACACAAGGAATAAGATATAAGCACATTTAACCCTTCCAACCCGGAGCCCGCAGTACTGCGTTCTACTGCGTTCTGTCGGTGATTTCGTTATGTTTTAATAAATTATTTAACATTATTAAATCGCAGCAATATGGTTTAAGTATCTCCGGAAAGCTGGGATTCTGCCCTTTCCGGGATATATTCTCGCGATAGTATACGTGACTCACAGCCAGAGATATGTTGCTGAGAGGCGCGAAAATGTATCAATCCTTTCCCTTGCGCTACTGGCTGAGCCGCTTGTCAATCAACACCCTTTCCCTTGCGTGATTGGTAGAGCTGCTTGCTGTCAGATTTTGTGAAAAACCATCCAATCAACTTAGTGTAATCACTAAGGACCTCCCCATTACTTGTCAAACAACATTCACTGAACAAAGGACAACTATTCATGCTCCTATTTCGGCTTCACCATGGCGCAGATGTTGAGCTACAGCTGAGGCCCGCAACGAAATTCAGAGGAGCAGTGACGAAGAAGACGCCAATTCCGACATTGAGGGCTTTGACGAAGAGGAATATGAAGATGACATGGATCCATTTGAAGACGGGTAAGAGCATTTATTTGACAAAACGTCTGTTTTTGTAATGGAAGCTAAGTGTGAACATGTAAACTAGCTTGAATGTTGCGTCCGTGACATGACCGATTTTTTTTTGGAACTGACGTGACAGAGCTGTATACTCTTGTCGCCAGCCTTCTGTTGTTTGAAAATAAGTAATAGTTTTCAAAAGGTAGAGAATAGAAATATATTTCAATAGTCTTACTTTATTCTCCGCTAGTGTCTGTGCATTATTGATTTAGTGGGTGCAACAATGTAGGCTAGGTTCAAAACAGTACAATCTTCCCCGTGTGTCTCAATTTTGTTTGCTAGCTGTCTCGCATAAATGGACACCCGTGTGTGTGTGTGTGTGTGTGTGTGTGTGTGTGTGTGTGTGTGTGTGTGTGTGTGTGTGTGTGTGTGTGTGTGTGTGTGTGTGTGTGTGTGTGTGTGTGTGTGTGTGTGTGTGTGTGTGTGTGTGTGTGTGTGTGTGTGTGTGTGTGTGTGTGTGTGTGTGTGTGTGTGGTGTTGTGTGTGTGTGTGTGTGTGTGTGTGTGTGTGTGTGTGTGTCAATATTTTTGCGTATGAGTACGAAAATGGTGAATGAACCGGCATAGGCATTAATCGGTGGCTGTTGTGGGAGATGGAAAGTCGTCATTTAGTCTGGCTGAGGGGAGGAGACAGAAGTTACGAGAGAGAGAGAAACAAACAAACTGTAGTAGGCTATACAGCTGTTTATAAACGGGTATAATAATTTATTTTAGAAATTGCAAATGAAGCTCTGTGTGTAAATGTAAGCTAGCTTGAATTTTTCTTGACATTACAGGGACTGCTTTCTCTATTGATAGCACTACTTTTGTTTACTTTTGTTTGAAAATAATAGTAATAGGTGTGTATTCTGTGTAAAAGTATTTCCCTTTACAATTTACAAATAGTACAGAATGGAAATGTTTTTGCATCGACTTTTATTACACTGTTGTTTGCAAATACAAGTTGTGAAGTTTGAATATTTTTGTTATGAGATAATGAGACTGATTTCTGTGAATCTGTGGTCCAGGTCCAGGAGAAGAGGAGAACCACCCGCAAAGAGGTCCTGTGTCCCAACTCCACTAGCACCCCCTACGCAGCAGCGGGCTTGGAAGACTGAGGAAGACCAGGACACCGCTCCTCCTGTCTCCAGGTTTCAACCTGCACACACCCCTAGCCCAAAGCTAGGCACGCACTTCTACACACCAATTGAGCTCTTCAAATTGTTTTTCACTGCACACACTGTACACACACTCTGTAGCAACACAAACAAACAGGCTGTCAAAAAAATTGCCATGGGTAAAAAGTTTAAATGGACTGATTTGACAGTTGAGGAGTTTTACAAGTACATTGGACTCCCCTTTTACATGGCCCTGGTTAGACTACACCACATTGCTGATTACTGGAGGCAGAACCACAGTTTAACCTGTCCATTTGCCGCAACAGTCATGAGTAGGGACAGATTTGGTGTCATCTCCTGGAACTTACACATAAGTGATCCAGTTGATTTTAGTCATGTTTTTTGCAGTTCCCAACTTTTTTTTTGAAAATGACAGTGCATTATAGAAGCTAATGCTTTGTAAATGGGGATAATGCTTTCGCTCAGCAGGATAGTCTTTTTGTTTTCATGCCTGTTCACTTTTCTTGGCTCATTTGTTGTCTGTCTGTTCTCTTCCAGTTTTCCCTGGTGGAGACGAGACGGTGTGGATCAAGTCCTTCCTCTGGCAGCATCTGAAGTTCTCCTGCATCCACACTATTCATATTTTATTTTAGTATTAGCATGTTAACATTAGTCAATTATTGTATTCCTTCATGATTTTTTTGTATTGTTTGTACAAGTGACATCTATTGCATGATGTCCATCTTGGGAGAAGGATTTATTCATCTGTCACTCCATGACATTTCTCAATATTTTTCCCATTAAAGGGACTTTTTTTCTCAGTTGAGAAGAAATGTGAAGCCTACTGAGGCAAATGTCTATTTGTGCTATTGGGCGTTAAGAAACTGTTGGCTTGGAATAAAGGTATTATTTCAGATAAATTTCGAATTTCTTTAAAAATCGGACTTCAAATTTCAACATTTATGTCAAAATATTTTTTTTTTACATTGGACTAGGGCAAAATTGAACCTTCCTCTCTGAGAGCGGAGAGTGTTCTGAACATTTTGATATGAATCACCTGGGTATTATGTTATCTACTTGCCCTCTAAAATGGTAATTTATAAAAGCATGTAAAATCGAGAAAATGCCCTTAGATCTCAACCCAAAAAACGTTTGGACAAAAAGATCATTTTAGTCATGTTTTTTGCTCTTCCCAACCTTTTTATGGAAAAAGTCTAGTACATTTTAGAAGCTAATGTTTTGGAGAAGCAATTTCAAGAGTCAAAATAATTTAATCAGATGAATAAAGGTATTATTTCACACAAAATTTCGAAATTTTTCAAAAATCGGACTTCAAATTTCAACATTTATGTCAAAATATATTTTTTTTACATTGGCCTAGGGCAAAATTGAACCTTCCTCACTGAGAGCTGAGAGTGTTCTGAACATTTTGATATGAATCACCTGGGTATTATGTTATCTACTCGCCCTCTAAAATGGTAATTTATAAAAGCATGTCAAATCGAGAACCAAAAAACCAAAAAACGTTTGGACAAAAAGATCATTTTAGTCATGTTTTTTGCTCTTCCCAACCTTTTTATGGAAAAAGTCTAGTACATTTTAGAAGCTAATGTTTTGGAGAAGCAATTTCAAGAGTCAAAATAATTTAATCAGATGAATAAAGGTATTATTTCACACAAATTTCGAAATTTTTCAAAAATCGGACTTCAAATTTCAACATTTATGTCAAAATATATTTTTTTTACATTGGCCTAGGGCAAAATTGAACCTTCCTCACTGAGAGCTGAGAGTGTTCTGAACATTTTGATATGAATCACCTGGGTATTATGTTATCTACTCGCCCTCTAAAATGGTAATTTATAAAAGCATGTCAAATCGAGAACCAAAAAACCAAAAAACGTTTGGACAAAAAGATCATTTTAGTCATGTTTTTTGCTCTTCCCAACCTTTTTATGGAAAAATTCCAGTACATTTTAGAAGCTAATGTTTTGGAGAAGCAATTTCAAGAGCCAAAATAACTTAATCAGATGAATAAAGGTATTATTTCACACAAATTTTGAAATTTTTCAAAAATCGGACTTAAAATTTCAACATATATGTCAAAATATTTTTTTTTTACATTGGACTAGGGCAACATTGAACCTTCCACACTGAGAGCTGAGAGTGTTCTGAACATTTTGATATGAATCACCTGGGTATTATGTTATCTGCCTGCCCTCTAAAATGGTAATTTATAAAAGCATGTAAAATCGAGAAAATGCCCTTAGGGTTCAGAGGGTTAAGCTCAAAAAACTGTGTTTTGCCTTTCAAAGTAAAATTTCCATGATCAAGGTTGTTTGATTATTGTGTCTGAACAATTATAGACAAGTTTGAAAACATTTGACACATGTTTTAGTGCTTTGGTATGCTACATTTTGAGTCTATACAGTTAGCACGATGTCAGCCCTAAATTGCTGCATCATGCTTATTATCCAAATGTCTGGGATTGGGGTGATTTGTGCCAAAGGGCCTGGGTGAGTTATAAGTAGGGCTGGCCCGAATTATTCGAATATTCGAATATTCGTTCGGAAAATTAGTATTCGGAGCTTAAATTAGTATTCGGAGCTTCGTTTTTTTTTTTTTTTTTTTATAATTTTTTTTTTTTTTTTTTATAATTTTTTTTTTTTTTTTCAAAAAAATGTTTTGCAAGAAGCTAGTACTGCAATATAATGTCATCAAATAATTTTATATTTGGATATAAAAGTTAGTAATATTGTAGTAGTAGTAGTAGTAGTAGTATTGCTCATTTAGGAGGATATTACATCACTAAGTGTCATAGCGCATCCATTACTTCACCTCCGAGCGCGTAAATCTTCAACAAAATATGCAGATACTGTCAAAATCGGTTCCAGGGAGTATAAAGGGATATAACGTTTAAAAAAAAAAAAAAAAAAAAAAATCTTTTTTTTTTTTTTTTTTTTTTTTTTTTTTTTTATGTATTTTTTGATGGTGTGTTTTTCTGGAACGAATATTCGAATATTCGCTCGGAAAAACCAACGAATATTCGAAGCCTGAAAAATGGTATTCGGGCCAGCCCTAGTTATAAGTAAGTAAGTAAGTAAAATGTATTTATAAAAGCACATTTATGACAGTTTGCACTGTCCAAAGTGCTGTACATAGTGCATTCAGTAGGTAAACAATGAAGGTAAAATAACAATAACCAAAATAAAAGACGTAAAGCCCATACATCCACATAAACACAGATAGTAGTGCAGAGGTAAGATAGTTAATGGGGAGGAAACACCAGGGTGTACATATGGGTTTTGAGCCTTGATTTAAAGGCAGAAATGTAGGGGAATCACATTTGTCAGGTGGCAGTTGGTTACACAAGCACGGAGCAACTATAGGCCAGGCAAAGTAAGGCATTTTGGGGCCAAAAATAGAATAAATTGTAAAAGAATTTTTTTCAGCTCAGATCATTTCTATGAGGTGCCCAGAACAACATACTAAAAGTCCTAAGAAATCCTAGTTGGGGAAATATGTTTAATTCTCATCAATCCGAGATGTGTGCCAATAAGGCGAGACTCCAATAAATCCCAATAGGGCTATTTTTTTCCTTTACTGCTATCAAAATGAAACTTTACACAATGAAAGTATCCATGACAATTAAAATGTTTTGTATTACAAGTTTCTTTGAAAATTAATTTTAATATGCAAATGAGCTATACACTAATCGTACATTCCCAAAATAAACCCAAATAGGCTTAATTTTTTCCTTTACTCCTTCCACAATAAAACCTTACATAGTAAAAGTATACTTGAAAAGTAAAACATTTTGTATTACAAGTTTCTTTTTAAATGAATTTGAATATGCACAAGAGCTCCACACTTATTGAATATCCAATCATCGTACTGCCAATGGGTGATGGCGATGCTGCTTTTAGACTGGCCTCTAACCTGAAAAACTGCCTGGCTTACCTGCCAGGGGTATAACAGGTGCCTCTCATGAATTAGATTTGTCTCTTCAAATGCCACTGCACGCAATTTGATAGCACTACAACCAATCAGAGCAATGAACAAGGTGACGTATTTTAAGCCCCGTTCGTTTAGCGAACAGCGGGATTCACTGCTAAATTTTACTTTTCCCGTGGTCGGTCGGCAAAACAGAACATTCCTCTTACTTGCTAATGAAAGATTTGAGTGCCGTCTTCCAAATTGTAAAGGGTCGAGGCCCCAGAGCACCATACATAGGGCTCTGGCCCGCCCATATCAGATAGAACCAATTAAAACGCAGCTCAGGATTTCTTGACATATTTAATGAGCTTCAATGGAGAGTGCCCAGACCAACAGGCGCAGCACATCTAATTTGCCAGCGCCTAGTGGCAGGTCTGGATTTCCAGGCTAGTGCCATTCCCTTTCCTATGCCAAATAGACGAGATGTAGAATCACAGCCTGAAATGGCATGGAGAAAGAGGAGATTGTCACACACCTTGGGACGAAGTAACTCCTTTGTCTACTTTATGCACCATATCCGTCTTGTTTTTGTTGCTTTCTTTGGTTCTTGTGCCATAAACAGCTTGTGTGCATTCTGATCAGCATGATGCAACAAGAGTACTAACAAGTCTGTGTCATCACCTACTGAGACTGTGTCTTTTGTTCTAGCAGAGGTAATGGCAGTTTGGACAATGTGCACATGCATCGTGCTTTGCATGGTTTGTGATACACCATTTTTATCTTACAAGTTTCTTTGAAAATTAATTTTAATATGCAAATGAGCTATACACTAATCAAATATAGGCTACCCAAAATATATCCGCATAGGCTTAATTTTTTCCTTTAAAGATCCAAGTGACTGCTGCAGATATTGCTGCGGTTGGTTGCATACACATTCAGTACTTTATGATTCCTCCTATACGTGAACCTATTGTGTATCAGCCACTGGCTCTGTTGCCAGCAGATAACAAAACATCACAGCTGGATGTTTTGTGGAAGACATCCCTACTCCTTCACTCTCAAAGGCCATCATGGTCTGGTATGATGCAGATCCTGCATCTTCTAGATGAACACCCTGGGAGAGTTTCAGTAACATTACTTCCAATGATTGATCTTGATCCCAGTGATGAATCCTGCATATACTCAACATTGAGGTTTGTGGCAACTCAAGCTCTGCAGTATGATGTGACCCCTGTTCTGACGTTCGACCAACCCCTTCTGGAAAGCCTTGACCATTATAAGTTAACTTCTAATACAAATGTTTTACTTTTCATGTAGACTTTCATTGTGTAAAGTTTTAATGTGGTAGGAGTAAAGGTAAAAATTAAGCCTATGCAGATATATTTTGGGTAGCCTATACTTGATTAGTGCATAGCTCATTTGCATATCAAAATCAATTTTCAAAGAAACTTGTAAGACAAAAAATGGTGTATCACAAACCATGCAAAGCACAATGCAGATGTGCTCATTGTCCAAACTGCCATTGCCTCTGCCAGAACAAAAGACACAGTCTCAGTAGGTGATGACAGACTTGTTAGTACTCTTGTTGCATCATGCTGATCTGAATGCACACAAGCTGTTTATGGCACAATAACCAAATACATTAATTGATAGCTGTCCCCAGACAAATGTGCAACATCACATCTCTCTTCCTGAGATCCTCTGAGATTGTCTTTCCCTTTTGGCAATTCTGATCTGTATGGGTTCACTTTGGTGAGCCTAAACTGACCTGGTTTTATCTGTGTTTTATCTTGTGCCGCCCAATTTCTTCCCTAAAGATCTCTCATTACATTGGTCCATTTCATCACTCAATTTGGCCCACCTGATTGTGTTTACCTGCTCAATTTAACCAATGCAGCTCAGGGTTCACAAACTTTTGCACATACAAAAGTTGGCAAATCATTTTTTTATCAGTTATAACAATTGATTTCCGGTAAAGAAAAATGTGGAATTGATAAACTAAAATCTGTTATTTCATATAAAAAATACTGGTATTGATAAAAATGTATTAATAATAGTCAAAATAAATAAAATTCCAAAAGGCGAGTTAATTGGTCCCAAGGTGTGTGAAAATCTCCTCTTTATCCATGCCATTTCAGGCTGTGATTCTACGTCTCGTCTATTTGGCATTGGAAAGGGTATGGCACTGAAAAAAGTAAAAAAATTACACTAGCTGGGGGGGGGGGGGGGGGGATCTAATTCATGAGAGGCACCTGTTATAAGTAAGCCAGGCAGTTTTTCAGGTTAGAGGCCAGTCTAAAAGCAGCATCGCCATCACCCATTGGCAGTACGATGATTGGATATTCAATAAGTGTGGAGCTCATGTGCATATTCAAATTCATTTAAAAAGAAACTTGTAATACAAAAAAAGTTACTTTTCTAGTATACTTTTACTATGTAAAGTTTTATTGTGGTAGGAGTAAAGGAAAAAATTAAGCCTATTTGGGTTTATTTTGGGCATGTACGATTAGTGTATAGCTCATTTGCATATTAAAATTAATTTTCAAAGAAACTTGTAATACAAAAAATGTTAATTTTCATGGATACTTTCATTGTGTAAAGTTTCATTTTGATAGGACTAAAGGAAAAAAATAGCCCTAATGGGATTTATTGGTGTCTCGCCTTATTGGCACACATCTCGGATTGATGCGAATTAAACATATTTCCCCAACTAGGATTTCTTAGGACTTTTAGTATGTTGTTCTGGGCACCTCATAGAAATGATCTGAGCTGAAAAAAATTCTTTTACAATTTATTCTATGAAAAACGCTATTTTGCCTGGACTTTTCTGAGAGTTGTGCCAGTGGCATGGCTGTATTATACGCTGGTCACCAAAAGAAAGTGATTGTCTACAGTAGCTCAGAAGAGAGTGACATCTCAATTCCACTTAACGACACCACTGATGAGAGTTCAGATGGCCAGAAAGATGATGATGGTGACTTTGTCATTGTGAGCTTTGCAGGTAAAACCATTAGATCTGCTAGGCCTTGTTTAAGAAAATTGTCCTTCAATCTTTGTCAACTATTTACTTTAAATACACCTTAAATAAGCGATTGTCTAATGGATTTGTCTTGCATTACAGTTTATGAGATATATATCAATGGCACAATTCACCCCATGGTATTTTCTCAAACCGCACAACTTACACCACACCGGGGGCAAGTTGTGCATCAATACAACTTTTTTTCCGAAAGCTATATTTCTTCAACAGTTTATTCCAGATCCAAAGTTTTTATTGCCAGGGATGCACAACACCCTGAAATATATGTACATATTTGAGTTGGAGACTTTACTGTCAAGGCCTTACTTTAAAGTCACTTTGAGTGAAAAGTTGCACAACTTAGGCCACTCTCCCCTATTTAATGTTTTGCTGTCTGGTAAATACAAACATCTTTGACAAAATACTTTGTAAAACTGTCTTGCTGTTTAAATGAGTATTCACCATGCTGCAGTGGTGGAAAGTAAGTAACTGCATTTAGTCAAGCACTATTGTACAATTTATACTTGATGGCACTTGATACACTGTGCATTACATTAAATATTGTCCTTTTTACTCCACTACTTTCTTATTATTGGTTCCTTATCAGATTAAGAGTTTACAGCCAAAAACCTTTTTTTCAACCTTTACAATATGATTAAGGGCCGGTTTCACAGACAAGGCTTAAGCCCAGTCCGAGACTAAAATGCCTGTTTGAGCTGGATTAATTCAAAGATATTTACACAGTCTCAGTTTAAAATAGTCCTAGATTAAAGCTATTCTGGATTAAACAAAGCCAATTGCAAAACGGACGAGTAGAGCTACTCTAGGTCTAAATCTGACCTTAAATTAATCCTCCAAGGAGGTAGGTCTAACTTCAGTTTAGTGGTGTTTGTGAGAGAGCATGGACTATTTGGAATATCTAAATGAAGACAAACTCCCACTGCAGAGGCCAGCCAGAAGAGTACTTGTGGATAGGTATTATCCAAAACATTTATTTGATGAATTTACATTTCGAGACCACTTTCAATATGGAAAATGCACTGAAAATAACAACTTTGCTTGAGTATATTGAAGATGTGTTCAGCACAATACAATGAGTGTCTAAAACAATTCTGTTTTCAAATGTGGTTGTTGTGATTTAAAATACTGTCACACATGAATAACAAAATGACAAAACACAACATGAACACCTTTAATTTTCTGCTTATATCTTCACTGTGATTGGTAATCACAATTGCCTCAGTACTGTATCTTGTTTGAATCATAGCTCTCTCTTCCAACTTCATGTCCAATTCCACCTGTAGAATTTTCATTTTCATGTCATACTTCCTTCAGATATTGCATTTTCTGTTCATGGAATTCTCAGGCTAACTTTCATGCAACGTCATCTTTTTTGTCCTTCGTTGAAAGGTTGTGTCAAGCTCTTCTTTAAAGCGAGATTTTGTTTTTTTTCTACAGAGTCTATCAGTGCAGATATCATTAAATATAATTTAAGATATAAACAAAATTATAAATGACAAAGATGTGAAATACCGATAATAATGAAGATAACCTGAAGTTGGTGTATTGTTCTCTTAGTAACATTTTCATTAGTATTGAATTTGTAGCAAATTGCGGCCCAACTATTTATTTGCTCAGTCCCAGCAGTATGGCTTTTAGATTCAATAACCGGATGGTTTCAAACAATTTTTTTAAGAGATTTTTTCAAATTCATTAAAGTTTATTGACGGGGTTTTTTTAGCCTCTGCCATTGTTTTTTCTCACACGCAATGGTGTTTCTGCTCCACTCCAGGTTTTATGATCACCGTTGGACCAGCAGCATGTGCTCATGGGCAGGTGTTAACAATCGGGCTTACCTTACTCCAGGACTTCATAGTCTCAGACTAACTAAACCAAACTTAAGCCATATCCATGAAAGTGACTTAAGGCCAGGACACACCGGCCAGATAATCGCCGTCGTAGTGTCGGTAGGGGGTCGGGACACGAATCTGTTTGGTGTGTGCCGTGACGTCGGCCGACGTAGAGGTCGTCGGGCTTGTTTTGAGCCGATTGAACATGTTCAATCGGCTCAAAAACAAGCCCGACCGTCTTTCAAAACAAGGCCGACCGTCTTTCATTTGGAGCAATTTGATTGGTGGAGGGCTAGCGAATCAGTGAAGCCCGGAAGTGAGGCGGGTAGCACAAACAGCTAACAACAGCTAGCCATCGTTTTAATGTGTTTGTTCGTTTCGTTTTGAGAGTACTCACATGCATCAACCCTTGTTGACTGCTCGACACCATGCTCGACACTCTCTGCTAAAAATTGTGCTCTTATGGTCCATAAATATAAATACGTATTTCTATCTATGTTTATGCTCTAGAGAGCTGTCCCATCATTTCCGGCTTTCGTATTTTTTCGGGCCACAATACAGATTAGCGCCGCCTGCTGTTATGGAGACATTACGTCCCGCGCAAGCAACAGAGCGTACGGAAAGTCAGCAGTCAGTTTGGTGTGTTCTCTGGCCGCGACGGGAAGCCTGGAGCTTCCTGAAACGGCCGACTCCATTTTTTGCGTAGTCGGAACAAGTAGAAACAAGTCGGACTGGTGTGTCCTGGCCTTTAAACGTCCCAGTTTAACTAGTCCACATTAAGGCCTACTCCTGGCTTAATCTAGGCCCTGTCTGTGAAACCGGCCCATAATGTCACATGACTAAACTACCCAACGATTTAATCCAGCACTTTAAATTTGACCCCATCCTGAACAGCTAAAACAGTATAATGTTGCTTTCATGCTACTGCATTGGTAATAATCATCCAATAATATTGTCATTATTATAAAACGAGCTATTATGCATAATTTGTTCTTTTACATTTGATACTTCAAAGCCGCAACCACACTGAATCAGATGAGTGATGTGCATTCTTTATAACCGTATCATAATCAGTACTTGGAGAGACATTGCAGGCAGCTCATAACCAATCATAGCCTAACTCTTTCTGGACAAAAACAATGATATACATTCAAAAATGAAATTATTCATACCCCTGGCAAATTTTCACTTAAAGTTACTTTTATGAAACCGGCAAGCTTTTTCTTGATTGGAAATTACACAGGCTTCTCCCAAAAGATAATAAGACGATGTACAAGATATTTTTCAGCTTTTATTACCTATTACCTTTTAATATACCTATTATACTACTTTTCTGGTCTTCATTTCTTGTTAAAAACTGCTATAGAGCAACCTGACACGAATCACGTCACAAAAAACTATGTAGATTTTCGGGACACTCTTCCTCTTACCCTAGCGAGCACAGCAGTCTCTCTCTACACACTGCTTTGAGCTTCTCCGCCCCTCCCCCCTGCTGCAAACCCCACTCCGTTGTGATTGGTTACATTCCTTCCAGCAGCGGGAAATTTTCAGGAAGCTGGGGGCATGCAGCTGGAGCTTGCCTGAGCGGCAGCATTGGGGCGACTGTGGCTCAGTTGGTAGAGCGGGTCGGCCGATGATCAAATGGTTGGAGGTTCGATCCCCGCCCTGCCACCTGTGTCATAGTTGTTGTGTCCTTGGGCAAGACACTTCACCCACCTTGCCTCGTGAG